>CM050167.1:263319703-263454703 GCA_027410445.1 Discoglossus pictus | reverse complement strand
TCCATGCCCTTGCCCGCAGCGTACAGCCCGTTCCAGCGCAAATAACACGGCACACACATTACGACACTCGCAAACAACATACCACACATGTTCACACACATTACGGACTCGCAACACTCGGACGCAACTCGCGAACATTACAAAATTAAAAACACAATACATACACACAGCACATACATAAAAAACTTACCTACAGCAACAGGGAGCATCCAGGACCTCAAAAAGGCAACTTACACCTTCGTTTCAATAAAAATAAAAGAGTTTGGACAATAAAAAATGTGATTTGCGAGAGAAAAAATGGCCGCCGAACAAAACGAAAACGAGGCTACACACGCAAACACCATACGAGACACGTTACCAGACATTACGATCTCGCAAGCATTAGCTACCTTACGATTTCATTGCCGTCATTTTTTGACGGGCTATTCGCTAGTAATAATAATAATAATAATATTTAAAAGGGTTGTTTCCTAGAATAAATTCATTCATTTTGTTAAAAAAAAAAATTCTGTATAGAAAAAGATATTTACCATTCTAAATTAGTTCACTTAGTTTCATAATTTAAAATACATTTTCAGTGTGGGGAAAGTCAGGAGTTGGTAAGAGATTAATGTTTGATTATTAATATGTGGCTAAACATTAGATCCTGCTACTCCTTATTTTTAAATACATATTTTCAGAATATTAGAACAAATATTTATTTGAAAAATGTCCACATGGCACATAGCATATTTTTTTGACAAAAGTTTTTAGTTAGTGAAGACCTTGCTTTTGAATAGAAGTTCACTAACTAAAAACTTCAGCAAAAAAATATGCCCTGTGCTTATGTAGTGCCATTTTAAATTTGCCAAATCACAATTTAATAAGGCTGTAAGAGAATACTTATTTTACATATTTACATTATGCTACTTTTGTTATGGGTCCTCCAGGACTGGGAGTGACACCGCCAATTACATCACGACCAGGAGTGGAGGAAAGAAGTTTATTCAAACCTTCACAGTTTTAAGGCACAGAGGAATAACATCAAAATTCTGAGCAATTCTGTGTTACAAATCAGGGGGTTTTATACATTAAAAAACAGAAACTGTAAATTGCTGGTACATTTGTTAAACATTCATTGGTTAGATGATCCCTGCAATAAGGCGTCCATATGGGTGTTAACATTTAAATCTGCTTTATTCTTAAATTAGTATATCCCGTAATGATACTCTCTCCTTTTGACCCCAAAAATGTAATCTGTACTGATACGGCTCTAATGTTTTAATTATACATTCACACATTCTCCTATTACTTTGAATAAATATACTCGATAATGGACAACATTTTTTTTATATTAACTAATACATGTAATTATTCTTCACTGAAGGCTGTCATAGCTTTGACTGGGCTGATTTCCTAATAGTAATATTAACGCCACTGTCATATTTCACTTGAACCAACTCAAATCTTTCTCTATATTTCCACATGTAGAAGTAGATCAGCAGAAACAAAATTGGTGACTCCCATCACAGAATAATGGTATTTGATAGTTAATATGTTAAAGACTGGATTTATTTATTTTTTCCATTTCTAAACATTTTTCTGCTATTAATTGTAGTCCTTCAAAAGAGCACATAGAGAATATGATACTACAGGGGTCCTTTAATATAAATATATGTAATGCGTTTTACATTATACAAATATTGTTTCCAATATACAGTACAGTCTGGCAAATATGCTAAGGCTGAAAAATTCACTTTCTATTCTTACACTGAGCAGGGCTCATGCATAAATATTATAAGTACACAGGCCAACTTTTTGATCTAAGTGGACTGTCGTTATATATAAACTGACAAAGTCTTTCTGTCTTCAACCAACAAAAAAAGTATTTAGTTGCATTTCACTGTAGAACAGAGCAAGTTCCCCAACATAAATAATCTCAAGGCATAAATGACTGGCAAATTGGTTAAATTTGCTGATGATAGAAAGTTGGCTAGAACTACACAAGAGGAGTCTAGCACAAGAAAGTGAGCTCAAAATGCCTAAGCTCATGTGTAGTGGCTCAAAATTATATTGCTGCAAAAGCAAGCTTCGGTACTAATATTTAGGTTAGTACATAAAATTAATTATAGTTTGCTGAAGAATTTTACATTAAAATCTACTTATACACAGTTAATACCATCCTCCCATCCATATGCTGTTACCTTTTAACATAATGTTTCTGCATCTTTTGCTCTATATAAGTAGAGTACAGTAAGCTTGTATGAGGTAGGGACTATGCAAATGTTTTCATGTTATATTGTCATGTGATTGTTTTGTACCATGTCTCTTGAAAGTGTGGCCCACATTAATGGCTCTATACAAATAAAAGGAAAGAGAGAGAGGGAGAGAGTGTGAGAGAGAGAGAAAAGAGAGAGAGGGAGAGAGAGGGAGAGATGAAGTTTGAGAGAGAGAGGAGGGAGAGAGAGCGGAGAGATAGAGAGATGAGGGAGAGAAAGAGGGAGAGAGGAGGAGAGAGGGGAGAGAGAGATGGAGAGGAGAGAGAGGGATAAAGTGTGAGAGAGAGAGGAGGGAGAGAGTGAGGTAGAGAGGGGAGAGCGGGAGCGAGAGGTGAGAGGGGGAGAGAGAGGAGAGCCAGAGAGAGGAGGGAGAGAGAGAGGGAGAGGAGGGAGAGGAGAGAGAGAGAGAAAGATGGTGAGGATGTATAGAGAGGGAAAGAGAGTGTGTGTGTGTGAGAGAGAGACAGAGAGAAAGGAGAGAGAGGAGGAGTGAGAGAGAGGAGGGAGAGTGTGGGAGACAGAGAACAGGAGGGAGAGTGAGAAGGAGGGAAGGGGAGAGAAAGAAGGGGGTGCGAGAGAGAATGGGGAAAGAGAGAGAGAAGGGAGTGAAAGAGAGAAGGGGGAGTGAGAGAGAGGATGGTATATATATATATATATATATATATATATATATATATACAATTCACAACGGAGGGGGGCACAGTTGGCAAACTCAGGGACAGCCAATCTCTCTAGCTATGCCACTGCATTAGAAAGAGGGAGGCATGTATGTGTTGTGCATAATATTTTCATGTGATTCTGACGCTGATGGAGGGTCCGTTCCATACTGACCCGGCAGTAGGTGATATTAGGATGACTCGCTGATATATATATATATAAGTATATAACATATTAATAAAGACTGTGCTATTATGCTCTATAGTAACCATGCAGACTGGGTTCATGAGAATTTGACCATTAGCAGTATGAATTTTCACTATGAAGCGCCAACACATTGGTGGAAGAAGTATATGCAAATCAGTGATACTGAAATGCAAACATGCTAGAATTTAACTAATTCAATATTTGGTTTTACAAATGCATATAAGTAACTAAAGCCTTTATGCTAATCCCTGAAAAAATGATTACAAGTGCTGTAGCACACAGTAAATTCTACATAGCTATGTTAATCCCCCATCCCTAAAACATTGCAAGAGGACTCCTACAAGTCACTGATACAAATTAACTCGACAAAGCTGAAAAGTAAGGCAAAAATCTCCATTGATTTTTGCACTGACAATAAATTATGAGTTACTCCGTTACACTCTGACACCTAAACCCTATGCTAATTAGATTTAACAGATCGCAAAAAGCAGTGAAATGATTTTGAGCAGTTTTCAAACTCTTGCTGAGTCCCCTAGAAGCATTTAAAGTGATGTATAGCAAAAAAAAAGCACTACAAGATGATGAAATGTCAACATTTTTTGACACTTAACAATCCAATATCAATATATGTGTAATTCAAAAAACATGATATGAGTCACAACCGCTACTTCAATTGGGCTCGTCCAGAACCTGGTTCTGACCCACCCAGTGGATCGCCCCTTGCTCTGTCAACTTTCCCTAAATTGTTTGCCCCTTTGAAATCCAGCTACCTAGAAGAGATAAATAACATGTCTGTGTCATGTTAGTCATCCTCTTGCAGGGAGGAGGCCAAACTGTCTATATTGGGCATCCCCCCTTACCTTCCTGTATAGGGCCAACCCTTAATTTGCTTACAATCAGGTCACACCATAACTGGGCCCATCTTTCCTCAGAGACCCCGGTAATGCACTCCATTAAACTCCTTGGGGAAAATGCAGCATTTTGATGCTAAATATGCTATGGGGATTCTCATACTTAACATTACAAATCATACCCCAGACCATATTGACCACCTCATGCCAACACAGCAATACCAATCCATGCTAATCCAGCCCCCCATTGTTAACAATCCCCAAAAGTCCAGTGGGCCATCCTGGACATGACAAGTTAGTATTAAGCTATGTTTTATGATACAAAATCCACCATAACATATAACCAAGTACTCAAGGGGTTAATACACATCACAAAACCACATTGCCTAGGAACAAATACTCTAATGCATTGTCGATGCATTGTCCATAAATATATCAAATTTCAACACAAAATAAAGGTAATTTATTGAAGTTATAAATGCAATTGTCCCATCTTTTTAATATCAAAATATATTAATAAATTAACAAAATATTTATTTTTATATATATATATATAATGTTTCCTTGCCACAGCCTAGATACAGCACTTGTTACGGCTCTTCCCACTCATTATAATATTCATGACATTAGCATTTCCTATTGGCTCCTAAAGCCATGTCTCATCCGTAAAGCTTGGTTTGGCTACTCAAATACACAAATCTGTTGTGGTTTAGGCCGGATTTATAGCTGTAGCTTGAGTGCCCTAATCTGGGGGAGCAAAAGATTTCCATTAGTAGATTTATGGCAGTGCCCTAACTTAGAGCATCTGATTTACATAGGGCTAGAGCTCTATTCTATTCCCCCTTATCATACATTACACCATGTTTAACAGCAAAGTAAAACTACATAACTATTCTATTCTTGACTGTGGCAAGATAAAGCTTCAAATACCGGCCACCTTTTCCACAGATTTTTGCACTGCCAAAATATTACGTGTTTAAGTGTATTAAGTGTATTTCACTTTTACACCAAGACCCTATTATATGGATCATTCGTAAAGTAGGGCAGACCTGTAACATCAAAAATCTAAAGGAAAAATTATGAGTACTAAACACAACTCGCAAATGGTTTTAAAATCATTGATGAGTGCTGCAGCAGCTGCTTAAGAGAAAATATAGCAACAAAAAAAAAAAAAAATATTATTATGAAATTTCAACATTATTTGACACTTAATTGTCCAATATAAATATATGTCTAATTCAATTTTTTTTATTTTATTACCATATCTGTTTCATTAGACAACAGCAGGGGTAACACACAACCCAATACTCAAGGGGTTATTACATATCAGGAAACCATTTTGTTTAGGAATAAATGCTCTAATGCAATGTCTATATCTATATACAGTAGATATATATACTAAGGCCCCAGTTCCAGCTGAAGAAAAACAGCCCCAAAGCATGCTTCACTGTGGATATGGTGTTCTTTTGGTGATGTGCAGTGTTGTTTTTGCACCAAACATATCTTTTGGAATTATGGCCAAAAAGTTCAACCTTGGTTTCATCAGACCATAACACCTTTTCCCACATGCTTTTGGGAAACTTCAGATGTTTTTCTTCATAAGAAAAGGCTTTCGTCTTGCCACTCTACCCCAGAGCCCAGACATATGAAGAATACGGGAGATTGTTGTCGCATGTACCACACAGCCAGTACTTGCCAGATATTCCTGCAGCTCCTTTAATGTTACTGTAGGCCTCTTGGTAGCCTCCCAGACCAGTTTTCTTCTCGTCTTTTCATCAATTTTGGAGGGAGCTCCAGTTCTTGGTAATGTCACTGTTGTGCCATATTTTCTCCACTTGATGATGACTGTCTTCACTGTGTTTCATGGTATATCTAATGCCTTGGAAATTATTTTGGACCCTTCTCCTGATTGATACATTTTAACAATGAGATCCCTCTGATGCTTTGGAAGCTCTCTGTGGACCATGGCTTTTGCTGTGGGATGCGACTAAGAAAATTTCAGGAAAGACCAACTAGAGCAGCTGAACTTTATTTGGGGTTAATCAGAGGCACTTTAAATGATAGCAGGTGTATGCTGACTCCTATTTAACACGATTTGGAATGTGATTGCCTAATTATGAACACAGCTACATCCCCAGTTATAAGAGGGTGTGCAGACTTATGCAACCACATTATTTTTCTTTCTTTTTTTTCTTCCCTCCACCTAAAATATTTTAGTTTGTTTTTCAATTGAGTTGTACAGTTTATAGGTCATATTAAAGGTGGGAAAAGTTCTGAAATGATTTATCTTTGTCTTATTTTTTTAAAGCACAGAAACCTGATATTTTAACGGGTGTGTAGACTTGGCGAGCTCGCAAGAACTGCATCCCTCGCAAAGCGAGGGACACAGTTCTTGCCACAGGGACGCATTTGTGGAGGTGGAGGCTCCAACATGGGCTGCAATGAGCAGAAGGCTCATTGCAGGCCGCAAACGCGGACCTCGCAAAGCAAGTGTCCGCATTTGCGGAGGTGGAGGCTCTATGGTGCCTCACTAGTGGTTAAACACAACCCAGAAAAGCAGGACTTTGAAAAAAAAACAATCACTCAGCGGGTCTTAGAAAAAAAAATATATGACCCACAGGACTTAAAAAAAAAAACAATAACGCGCAATGAGGAAATACAGGCTTAGACAAAAAATATACGAACCATGGGACTTAGAAAAATACAAAATTACGAGGTTGCAGAAATACGAACTTAACGGGTGAAACGCGGACATCTAAAAAACAGCAAAAACACTTAAAAATACCCCCCAAATTTTTTTTAAACATCAAACACAGCATGGGGGGACAGCCAAAAAATCTGCCAGTGAGGTTGCACACAAACTAAAGTCGAATTTAAGGAGTTTCGGAACTTGAAAATAGGATAAGCGAGAAACAAAAAATGAAAATGAGGCTACATGACCTTAAAGCGCGCAAATAACCGGCAGACACGTATGACTTTTGACAGGGATGTACGAGGTACATCAATGCACAGTTAGGAACCACAGAAAATGCTCGCGAGGCGCGTTACACTTAGACAAACAACACCATTTTATTTAAAAAAAAATAAGGTTGCAAAAATATGAAGTTAACGGCCTAAACGCGTACATCCAAAAACAACAAAAACAATGAAAAATACAAAAAATATGAATAAAAAAAAATCACACACAGCATGGGGAGACAGCCACGACATCTGCAAGTGAGGTTGCATGCAAATTAAAGTCGAATTTAAGGAGTTTCGAACTTGAAAATCGGCTAAGCAAGAACAAAAATGTTGGCCGAAAAAAATGAAAACTAGTCTACACGACCCCGAACCGCGGAAAACACAGCCAGGGATGTACAACTTTGCCAGGGACGTACGAGGTGCAAAAATACACACTTAGGAAGCACGGAAAATGCTTGCGAGGGGCGTAACATATAGACAAAAAACGCCATTTTACAACACTAACTTGCAACTAATAACATTACGAATCTAAAATGGCGCTTTACACAACTAAACCAATGGTTTGCCCCCGCACACACACCCTATTTGAAATGCACATTTATGACATGACACTTTCTCCTCAGGGAAGCAACAGCAGCAAAATAAAAAAGAGATTGTGAGCTCTTCAGGCTATTGATTGCTGGATATATTAATTAGAAATAGGTAAAGTATGTTAATTTATTAAGTAACTAATTTATTAATCATTATTTTAAAAAAATATAGATATATATATATATATCTGTCTTTGTGATGAGCGCCGAAAGTGCACAGAGGACCAAAAGTACACGAGTGGAGAGGCTCGCAATGAGCGCCAAAGGTCCTTAGAGTAGAAAAAGCTTTACATTGTGTGGCAAACAGCATTGACATGGATTCAAATTTTATTGCCCCATTATTTTTGACGGGCAAGTCGCAAGTTTTTATATATTGACTCTATAAATACAATTGTCACATCTATTACATTTCAAAAAAATATAAATAAATAAAAAAATTATATATATATATATATAATGGTTTCTTGCCGCAGTTACGGCACTTGTTCTCACTCATTTAATTAATCATGACGTTCTCATTTTCTATTGGTTCCTAGAGCCGTTTCTCATCTGTTATGCTTGTTTTGGTGTAATATACTGAGTGAACACATACTTCCAAAACTGAAATCTCTTGCAGATAAGGCTGGATGTTCGCTGAGTGCCTTAAAATTCAAAGTGAAAAGATTAACACAAATGCATAATTATAGAGAAACAAATCTCTGGTAGCCGATTTATGGATATACAGCACATTACACCTATCAATTAGCATAGGGGACTAAAAATCGCTAGTTTACGTCAGTGCAATACTTAAATTGTAAAAATTTTAATATGACCCTTAAATATTTTTTATAGGATACTTTGAAAATCCAATTTGGGATGAAAAAAAATTCTATACAATTTATACTATGTATTTTGCTTTCTTAACTGCCTTTTGTTTCATTTTTGAAATCCAGTTTTAGATTAATCTGTGAATTAATATCATCATTAACGTCTTCATTTTGGGGTTTAGCTATAGCAGTATTGTCATTGTCTGGATCTTGCTATTCTATTATTGCCATAATGGTTCCTCCCCTTTAAGTCTGGAAAAAAACTTTGATATTCGTTATGTCAAATGAGTGATTATTGTAAGCATGATTCATTCTACTTTCATTTAACATTGGAAACATTTTTTTTGCAAATCAAAGACCAGAAAAGGTCAGTCTGCCTCAGGCATCCCATTCAGTCGATTACATAAAATATGTACCATAACATAGGCTTCAAATGTTACCACAAAAGCAAGAATTGCCCCCCTTTGGAGTCTCTGCATAGACAGTGGAAACATATGTTTCATTTACTCACCATGTAATACATTTCAATACAATCTCTTCAACTCCACTAATAATTGGCATCATGCAGTTAGAGAAAAGACTAAATGAACCCTAGGGTATGTCTGTCTCCTATTTAATATTATGATATTTTAGTTTGTTTTGTAAGAGATGTAGCTCACCCTCCTTATGAAGTCCCTCCTTATAATATATTCTTAGATTACACTTTTGATGCCTGGAAATGTCGGCTCAGGCTTTCAATTATAATTGGGTAATAATATCTGAACTGATGTATGAAATTGTATCTTGAAAGTGGTTTAAAGACTCATAATATGAAAGGATACAAAAGGGCTAAGATATTATTTTAAACCATTTGCTTCAATTGCCCTCTAGCATACAAGAAACAATAATAGTTCATCTTTTTCAATTTTATTACAAAGGATATTTTGTAATGAGTTTCAATGACTTACTTCTGCGTTAAGTTTCTACAGGCTGTTAAATTTAACAGTGGGTGGAACTTTTTGCTGGAAAGACATTCAATAAATATGTATAATTTCCATTTTTATTAAACTAATCTATAAACCCTGTAATGGTAAAAGGTTATGAAAATGTATTGTAAGTACATTATTTTAATTGATTATATAATACTTTAAAACAGGGGATCAATTAATTACGTTTTTAAACAAATGTGTTTAATTTTTTTTGCAATATAGCATCCAATCCCACAAATGTTTGAAAAAAGTGCATGATGTCATACTCAACTTTAGCAGCTCGTAATTAATATGTAAACAATGTATATAATATTTATGTCTACATCTTATCTAGGTTTATAACATCCACGTTAGTAAAAAGTTATTTCGTAATCTTATTTATAATCTTGTGCTTACTGCATGACGTGTTTTTTCATAGTTATATGCAACAATAATACCGTCATTCAACTTACTTGTAGCACCCCCAAATTGGTTAAATTAATGTGTGATTTTCTATGCACTTGTATTGCACATCTAACAAGAAATCTCCTCTTTTAATCCTTCCACTGTTAGAGGAATCTGAAACACACTAAGCTATGTTTGAGAGGAATACAAATAACATGTCTTCTCATCCACCTATCTCCTATCAAATCTTCTACCAGAATCATCCACTTCACTTACTGCTTAACTCCGACTTCCCTTCCTATCTTGAGCCTAATATACAAAAACCTTAACAGCAAAGCACCTGCATATATCTCAGCTCTTGTCTTCAAATACATTCCAGAGTGCCTCCACCATGCTCAGTCCTTGACTAGCAACTCTCATCCTCTATAACTAACCTCCTCCAACGAACTCCTGTAGACTTCTCTCAAATGGGCCTGATTCAATTGTCCAATTCGTAAATTTATACACACTTAAAATCACTCTTAATATTGCCACATATTCGTCAAATATTACTTATTGGCACTCTTAAGTCAATAGAATGCATATAAACATTTGTAAAAGAAAAAACAGAAGCCAAATGTATGAGTTCATAGCATTTGCAAGCAGCTAATAGAATATGACTCTCCTTTCTTTTCAAACATTCTTTAAAAACACACTTTTAAGAGAAGTATACCAGTTACTTACTTAATATCATCAATATTGACCAACAAAACCATCTATTTTAATGGTGTCACACCGCTGTCACTACCACTCCATAAGCTCTATCCACCAAGCATTCCCCTCACATCATGTTTTTACTACCTTCAAGTACCTTTTAGTTTGTAAGATCTCGAAAGTTCATCTCTTGTACAAATATGTATGTACAAATAAGCTGTCTCATCTGATTAACACTGTATTCAAAATATATGTACAAATAATACCGTATTGCTCCGAATATAAGCCGCACCTTTTTTCCTATTTTTGAGTTTTCGAGTTACGGGTGCGGCTTATATTAGCGAACGTAAAAAAAATCACTGCTGATTTGCGAGCTTGCGAGTTATGTGTGCGGCTTCTATTCGCGAACGCAAAATGACTGCCGATTTGCGAGCTTGCGAGTTATGTGTGCGGCTTCTATTCGCGAACGTAAAATGACTGCCGATTTGCGAGCTTGCGAGTTATGTGTGCGGCTTCTATTCGCAAACGTAAAATGACTGCCGATTTGCGAGCTTGCGAGTTATGTGTGCGGCTTCTATTCGCGAACGTAAAATTACTGCCGTTTTGCGTGCTTGAGACTGCGGTATTGAATAGCGATTTACGGTTTTAGTGATTCTAACATCCTGTAAGGTCTGTAACCTGCAAAAAAAGTTACAGTACTAATTAGAAAGCCTGTTTCTTGCAATGGCTGATCACTTGGAGAGAGTCTTTTACGCTCCAAATTTAAGGGTGCGCCTTATATTTGAGTACTATCTTTTTTCAAGTTTTCCCCCTTGAATTTTACAGGTGCCGCTTATATGCGGGTGCGGCTTATATTCGGACCAATACGGTATCTGTATTAACACTGTCTTCAAAATGTATGACAAATGTTTGTAATACCCTTATATGTATTGAATATGCTAGTACTCTACAAACAAAATATAATAATAATTACAATAATAACGCATATATGGCTTTTAAAGCCATAAGCTGCCGTCCCCTACTATAGTATGAGGAGAAGTAAAGCTAAAGGAATCATGCTTTGATTATGATGTTGAGGACTCTGGTTATTTATCTCTGTTATGATTGGATTCTTCAGGTTTCAGTGAAAATTATGTTGGTACTGGGCATACTGCAGACAGTATATTGTTGATGTTTAGTTGTTCAGTCATGTTCGACTCTCTGGGACCCTGTGGACAGCAGCACGCCAGGCACAATGATTATATCTCTGGTTTTGCTTGCCAATTAGGTTTTCTTGCAAATATACCGGAAACCTGAAACCCAAGTGTATGACTGGATGTTTGTTTGTTTTTCCCTTCTTTTTGTTGCATTCTAAATATTATCTCCCTATCAAGTCACATGATAGATTAGTATACTTTCCCCCCATACATGTATAGTTAATTTATTTTTTATTTTTCGTAAGTCAATTTTCTCTTAAGTGTTTTTTTTTTTTATGAATGATTTTTTTTAGTCATAGGGCCTTATGGGACCCCCTGGGAAAATTAGCTTACATGTGGGTGCAAAATTGACCCCTGTGGTCTGTTACAGACCCCCCATGGTATTGGGGTTAACTTTTAGATGCCACAGAGGTCTATTAATTACCTCAATCCCAGGGGGTTACCTTTTAGATGCCATTGAGGTTCATTAAGGACCTTGGAGGTAGGGAGTTAACTTTTAGATGCCACTAAGGT
The DNA here is from genome assembly GCA_027410445.1 of Discoglossus pictus. NCBI lineage: Eukaryota > Metazoa > Chordata > Amphibia > Anura > Alytidae > Discoglossus > Discoglossus pictus. The sequence goes on along the minus strand of CM050167.1, from coordinate 263,442,619 downwards.
TTATTAATGTTAGGTGTCATCGGGGTCCATAGGGACCCTCATGGTAATAGATAAATATACCATTTGGGTCTGCGGAGAAACCCAAGGAATAGTGCTAATGATAGGATCCATGTGGGTGTATATTGACCCCCCATGGTTATAATTTAGATGGGCCATCCATAGGGTCAAAGAGCTAGCACATTGGCTGGAGTAATCCTGGGCTTATATGGGGTATCAGGTCATAGGCAGAGGGGTCATAAACCCCTACATTAGTTTTTATTTATTTTAACCCCATTGGGTACCATTCAGATGCATTGCTATGGAAACTATTGTGCTTTATAGTTTCCTGTGGAAAGGCTGCAAGCACACACGTTGTGGCTAGAGAGCAACAGAAACCCTCCTTGGTGCGTGTCATTTTTTGAGAGGAGCCATAGGATGGCTCGCTAGCTAGTGAAAAAAAAGTTACCACAGTTACAAGGGAGCCTTTTCTCCTTGCTACATATCACAGTGATGTTACTTTGAAGATTACCAAGGAATTTTATTGAAAGAACAATAACACTAAATATCAGGATATGTACTACTTTCCAAATAAGCAATCTGCGTATTTTGCCAACTCAGTGCCTTTTAGTGCCTGTCTTTTTCACAGCATTTGGATAAACAAAGTTATGTTTATTATTAAACGACTTCTTAACCTGGTAAAACACCATTTATAAAACTTCAAAAGGTTCAATTACAGATATGAAGCCCAAATTCTATTAGACCATGCCAAGTGAAATTAAGTTATTTTTTTCATATTAGGCTATGGTTATTAATATACAGTGGCTCTTTTCTTTCTCTTCTTAATATTTGACTATACCTGCCATTGAATAACCTTCAGACCTTTGAGTTATTAAAAATCTAGGATTAAGTATAAACCCACAATATATAATATGGGGTTTGGTGGACATATGTCCTGTATATCAGGAATTAGTCTGTATAATATAACGTTAAGCAAATAATAAATTGCTCGATAATCACATATGGGTTCATATGAATGTATCTGAGATATATCTTCCTACATCCTACAATACTGTAAAATGAAAAGCAGAAACTTGTTTTTCTAAATAATTTTTTTCTTTAAATTTGCCTAAATGAAAATTATTTTAGAAAACATAGACTGTATATCACAGTGATGTTACTTAATTTTATTGAAAGAACAATAACACTAAATATCAGGATATTTACTACTTTCCAAATAAGCTATCTGCATATTTTGCCAACTCAGTGCCTTTTAGTTAATGTGTAGCCTGTAGCATTTGGATCAAAAAAGTTATATTTTTTATTAAATGACTCATTTTTAACTTGGGAAAACACCGTTTATAAAACTTCAAATGGTTCAATTACAGATATGAAGCCCAAATTCTATTAGACCATGCCAAGTGAAATTAAGTTATTTTCTTCATATTAGGCCTGACAAGTAACATGTCTGTAGAAACCAGAATCCCAATGGGTGTGCCTTTGGTAATTTTACTAAAGTTTTAGCACTGGTATTTCACAGTAACTATATTCTTCACTTTAAATATTAGGTTTCTGTCTCTATTTATCTTGTCTGGAAATAGTCCGAAAATAGTCTGTATTGTATGATAGCTGTGTAATATGTAAATTCTAAAACATATGATTAACGCTAGTAGACTTTGTCTTGGCGTCTTAGACAGTCCACCACAAGTGGTGTCTTGTCATGAAACTATATCTATTGAATACAAAGCATGATGTTAATATTCTGTTTAAGAAAGACAGCCTGTGATGATCCTCCATGAGTTTTCAGTTATTAAAAACCATAGATCTCCTTGAAGTTCAACAGTATAGTCACTAGTTCCAGAATTTTCACAGATAACGTTTCACATTATTCTTTCACATAATGTCTCCTAGGCAAGTTTAACATTATGTTTTTGGACCAACGGCCATAAAACATAAAATACTGTTAATTAAATGTTGATCATAATGTAATTATTGTCTCTTTATTGTTTAAAACCCAAAGTAAAAATTACAAATTTAAAAAACTGAACAACTAAAGGATTAATGGATAATGAAAAAACAAATACATGTTTGAAAACTTTGAGTTTGCCCAAGAGCAAAAGTCCTACAGCTATTTTAGAAATAAAATGTGATAACTCTGTAAGACCCTGGAGGGATACATTTGTGGTCTGTCTGTGTGTGAAAGGGGCTTTTATAATTCTGGAGAGTTGTAGTTGCAGTGAATGATGCAAGGTGTCTGCTTTTGAGCTAGTGAGAAGGAAGGGGTGTGGTGTTAATATAAATCTTATCTAGTTATCAAACAATAGCTCTGGACCTATGCCTGTCCCCTTCTTCTATAAACACACACCCCCAGCATCCAGCTCTCAAGAAGTGATGTAACAAAAATGGGCTCCTGTACTCATAAACAGAGTCTTCAAAAATTCAGATTTTCTCAAAATATTTTATATCCATGACTCACACTGCTGCTAATATAGACCCTCATTCAATTGCTCCGAATTTGAGGTCCGGGCTCGCAAGTGGAGGTCGCAAGTTATTTTGCTATTCAATTACCTTCCATTTGCAGGCTCTGATCGAGTTACGTGCTGGGAGCTGCGATCCATTGAGATTTGTAAAATCGCAAGTTAATGCCCTCCAAGCATTTGATCTTTCACAGCAGCAAGAGTCCTGAAGGCTAAAATCGCAAATCGCTATTCAATTGCTCTAATTCCTCCTTGCTAACCACTCCATCAAGCCCGCAAATTGCAAATATCTAACCACAAGTTACTGGTACCAAGGAGGTCTCGCAAAGGGCTTAATGATAAATCAGAGCACGTTAAAAGCAAATAAAAAAACAAAACTGTACTTTTATGAAGAGTGAAAGTGATGTTAGGTCTTAGAATTAATAGCACAACATTCTCCAATACTTTATTTAATGTTTAATTTCCGTGTTATATCGAGCACAGCAATCAATGTTAAGTCCTACGGGTTCCAACCTCCATTTTTTCAAAGCCCTACGGGCTTGGAGGTTGAAGCCCATAGGACTTTGAAAATGGAGGTTGGATTCCAAGTCCAACGGCCTTCACTTACGAGTTACAGGCTTGGAAGCTGGTCATGATGATGATCTCTGTTTCCATTGGCTGTTTCTGCATTGGGAGTTACAGGCTTGCTCCCAAGCCCTCAAATGCTACTTCCGACGGCAATGGTTTCCGACTTTCGTAATTTGCTCCTAACTTGCGGGCCCGGCCAATTGAATAGCATTTTAACTTGGACCCGCAGCAGGCTCGCAAACGTAAGTCCAACATTAAGTAACTTACGATACCTCAATTGAATGAGGCTCATAGTTAACTTGGCACATGCTTTACAAAGAAGTGTCTCTTTTCTTGAACTGGTCTCCTTTCTTGGTCCTTTAATCTACATTTTGTTAAGTCGTTCAGTCATGTCTGGCCCTCTCTGACCCTACGGACTGCAGAACTCCAGGCACATCTGTCAGCCATTGTCCCTCTGCATTCCTTCAATCTCCTGTTCATTTATTAATCTACATTAGAGTGTCCAAATCTGTGGTTTATAGACCACACTTTACTATCAAGAGCCCTAAGCATTGTTATGTTGTCATACGAAAAACAGTTTATTAACCGCTGATCTATAACCCCAAATAGCAGTTGTTTGCTTGGAAATTAATAGATAGTCTATGATATCTTATTTACTGAAAACTTAAAATAAAATGTGGCATTGTGATTCACTGTATATTAGAATGTTCCAATTCAACTGCTTAACATATGTAATTAGAAAACAAAAAATATGTCTTAATAAATTCACAGTCTATTTAGGCAAGCAGAATGCTTATTAAATTAAATTAAATTAATTGAATGTAACCTTCATAATCATACTCAGTTGTACTTGTTATTAAAACGTATGACTAAAGCTTAGTACTGTCTCATATAATTCCACATTAAAGCAGCAGTCGTCTGGGATGAAACAAACAAGGCACATTGTCAGATTTAATTATTCAAATTTATATGACTAACATTTAAAACAAAATGTGTACATAATTCTAAATATTAATAGTTAAAATTAATATCTATAATTGGTGTGCTACTTGTTTGCTAGTAATTTCTAATCCCAAGCCTCCGTCATGGGTATGTGATCACCATCATTATGAAATGTCCTTACTTCTACTATCCACTTTGCCAAACGGGGTCCAGCTTTAATTGACAGAGGAATCTAAAAAAATCTGATTTCATTTAAGATTGATTATGGTTTTACAAGAGATCAAATGCAGTAACTACAGAGGCAGATACAAGATTTACAAATAATAACACCTAGGAATATAATTTGTTGCATGAATAATGGGCTGAATGAGAGGTGGAGAACCAAAATACAGACTTCCTGGCTGGGTCGCATCTTGGAGGCAGAGACAACTGATGTAGCCATCGTGGATAGGCAGAATAAACAATAGTTGCAGAGAGTATCACCTGCTCATAGGAGGTATGAACAGTTGTACTGCATCAGTAAAATAAATATAAAATGTTGCATCTAAGCATTAATAGTTTCTCTTCCTAATCATTCAGTTTAATGTGCAATTGCAATCACTCCAGTGGTCAAGTAAGTTAAGAGTTAGAGAGAGCTCCATACTTTATGCTGGATCTTATTATAAGGCAGTGTTGTGTTAATGAATAATCTGAGGAGGGCTACCACAAACCACAGCAGAGCGTCACAAACAAATGTAGTGATCTTATTCCATTGTTTTGTTTTCTTCATTTTTTATTTTTTTTTAATTTCGAGTGCAAATATAAAACAGACAAATAATAGTGAAATGTCATCTATTTCAGTCTAATGTTTCCAACAATTTACACCTGTTCCAAATAAATGTATGTGATACTTTTAGTTAAAATTGTATTTTGGAATAAAAGTTTATAAACAAAAATGCTTTTTGACCTGCTTAATTGTACTGTTCTAACTAAGGGCCTCATTCTAATGATGGCCGCAAAATGGCCGCAAAATAGCTGCAAAGCTGCGATGCCTTACTAGGTGCTGCGGCCCCTTAGGACTTGTGGCCACAAATGACAGTATTGGCTAGCTGCGATGTGCCAGCTAGCCAAAATACTACGTCATCCTCATGTCCCCCCTAATGTCCCTTATCAATTACAGCGCTGTACAGTGCTGCATTGAATATATATTTAACCCTAAAGATCCGCTGCAGCTCCTTAAAGGGACCACGTCACACTAATGGTTACCATAGCAACGAAGATTAACCCCCCATACTGCGGGGTCCCCATTGGGACCCCTAGAAGATCCCCACATTAAACCTTGCAGTGGGGGTGCCCATCGGGGGCCCCGTTGCATTAAAAATTCTAATTTCCCATCACACGTGGGTCCTGAAAGGAACTTAACGGTCCGTAAAGGACCCCTATCTGTAACTAATAACCCTAACTGGGCCTCTCTAACCATAACTGGGCCTATTTAACCCTAATTGTGCCTAATAACCCTAACTGTGCCTATTTAACCTCTTCTAGACATATTTAACCTTAACTGGGCCTATGTAACCCTAGCTGGGTCTATTAAACCCTAACTGTAGCTAATAACCCTAACTGGGTCTAGTTAACCCTAACTGGCCCTATTTAACCAAAAATGGGTCTATTTAGCCCTAACTGGCTCTATTTAAACCTAACTGTACCTAATAACCCTAACTGGCTCTATTTAACCCTATCTAATACCCCTTAACTGGGCCGATCTAACCTTAATGTCAGATGCAGGCTTCTGCATATTTTCCAACAGTGGTCATATAACTGATATGTATTTTTTTGTCATGCATCTATGGATGTATAAGTCTACAATTCTGCTTTGAAGCTTTCTTGAAACTTTATGTTTGACAATTCAAAAAATAGTTTTTTTTCATTAACTGACATAATTATTATATTTTTGTATAATATGACAGCAAGTACTGAACTCAGAACGATTCATTTAAATGTAATTTTACATTTGCATGGGCTTGAAATGAATATCTGTGAATAAATAAGCAACTAAACCACTTTGGATTAAACTTCTGACATTTCTAAGCAATGAGTGCGGTAATATATATATTTTTTCTTTTAATAGATTTACACTAAAAGAGATTATCATTAAATTACTTTAAATAATTAAATAACTAATCATCTTATGCCTTATTTTGCACCATGTCTTTTGCTCACAATGTAGTAGTTTCAATTGAAGGAATAGATAGGCCATGAGCCATACAGTTTTCTCATTTGTCTCAGCTTTCTGATGCATAAAACTATGGATGTGTTTTGAATATTTTACAGAATAGAGCGAATTTAAAGGTATGCAACAACCTCAAGCAGTTGACTATAGAAATATATATATTATAGCGTGTTTGTGTGCTGTTTAGTGACTGCCCTGTTAAGTTGCTCACTGTTTCTAAGGGAGTTCAGTTACACTTCCCTGATGAGGCCCAATGAAGGCCGAAAGTACGTCTGGGGTTTGCTGTTTTTCCTGTTCAGGGTAGAATTGCCTGAGAGGGACCAGACTGATATACTACAGGATATTTCTCCCTGTGAAGGGCACAAGTGAGCTAAAAGAGGTTGCTCTCAGAGTGGGTTATCATGTCCAAAGGACTAATCTATCAAGGTTAGTTCTTGCTCTGATTGAGCACCTCTGACTTTATTGTTTTGTCCAGTTAAGTTCCCAATTGCTTTTTTTTTTCCAACAGTGTTAGCTACTATGCATTGATCTGTCAGTTATTTATATTAAGTTTGTATTCTATATTAATATCACTTTATTTTTTATAGTATATCACTGTTGTTACTTTTTAAATGGAAATTAAATCTTGTAAATTAAAGATTTGCTGAATCTTTTTATTAATTTTACATACCAGTTATTTACACGTAATGTCACTCTTCATAACTATTACACACTCTTTAGTCCAGATACTGTTTAGTCAGGGTATAATTTACGGTACACTAACAGACACCAGTATCTGAAATATATGGAAACAGGACACAGTTTCTCAAGCAGTGTAGCTTGATCATTTTTAACTGCAGTGGATTTCTGACAGAATGGAGTACTTTTGTATTAATTTCCTGTTCCATTTACTCTAAAGTATTGGATTTAAATTGGTTAGGTTTTGAATAGATGGATATTTGGCACCATTTTGACATGATTAAAAACCCTTTTGGGATGACTCTGTGCAGAATAGTTATGAAATCCTTGAGAACATGTATAGTTTATTTAATAAGGTGAACACTGGGCCCTCACTTAATAACAGTTGGTGCTATAATCAGTTACAGATCTGCAATATATGTTGGAACAAATCTTTGAATCCTTATATGAAGTTCTGACCTTGCTAATGTTTTCATCTCATAAAACTTATAGGTGGAACAAATGAGATAACATTGCTACAGAAGCAGCATATATGATCTTGGTCATAAATAGATATAATACAAAACTATGTTGCCAACATCCTTCCAATGAAAATCCCTGACGCAGTCAGTGACTTTCCAGAACACACACAACACATTAAAATAAAGTTTGGTTTACTTGGTTGGGAAAATGTGACTATTAAGGGATCTATAAACAAGGGTTGAACAGGAAGAGAGGCTTAAAGAAAGGATGTGAAAAAGTCACCACAAAGAATATTTACAAGCTATAAATCTCCTTGTTAATTTCATGCTATCAAAACCAATTATCGTACACTTCTTTTCAAACAGCACATGATGCAATGTTACTGAAGCACGGGCGAATCATCTACATAGCCCATTAACTCAAGTGAAATTATGTCGTTTTTTTATGTTACTCACTGAAATTTGACCTTGATTAAAAAGTTGTATTCCCCAAATTCAAGGAAGATTCTTAAATATATCCCTGCGTGAGATTCAAATGGAAATGTGCATATAATTTGAAGCACAGTAATAAGAAGCTGAGTTTTTATGACTAGCAAAATATTCCATGTTCCGTAATGTTAAATTAATGTCAGCTTGCTCGGCAGCCTCAGATGATGTGTGATCAGAACTATGCTATGTTCCCAAAAACATTACTTACAACAAAAGGATTAGTACTTGTCAGAGGTCTGTAACGTGCCAGCTAATTCAGTGACACAGACCACATTTTTTTTTTGTTTCCAGTTCTTGGATGAGAATTGGCAATGAGCAATACAGTTCAGAAAATGAAAAAAAAAAAATAATTATAGCAGTTGAGTAAGCTATTTGAATATATGAGGCATTGACATATTTTCAGAATGCCATGTCAGAAAGTTAGATGTACACATACAATTGTCCAATAAAATACGTTCTTAACCATCAGGTACTCCTGCTTCTTGTATCGTATTAGGAGAACAATGCAACCAAACCTGCAACTTAAAGTTTTATGTACATAATCTTTTAAAACAGAGGTGTCAACTTAAAGAAAGTTGTGATTATGTCAAAGAGAACACCTTAGAGAAGATCCAATATGCTATAAGAAGCCTGTATGGTAGAGTAGCTAGGTGATGTGAGCTCCAGAATAACAAATGCATTCCACTACCGTAAAGTAAACTTGCAGCTACGGTTTGATTGACTCTTAGGCCCAGATTTATCAAGCAGTGTATTACAATATGCCATCCATTTCAGCAGGCAATACACCATCCTGCTTGCAAAGCGGTATTTATTAAATAGCAAATGGGTCAATACGACATTCAGTATGATAGAAAACACAGCCATCCAGTTTGACAGCATAATGAGTGGCAAACAGCTTAAAATGCCTGCTGGTAATAATAATATTCTTCAACACATTTACTTTTTTTTGTTTTCTTAAGCTACTGTCATGAAATAGAGGAATGTGTATATGTTAGAAATAGTGATAAATAATATGAAAAATAAGATTTTAAAATGTAAAAATTATTTTAATGATAACAATAATAGCAATAATAATTAATAAATAATAGCTATAATATAATAAATCATAAAACATAATGAATATTATTGTTAATAGATATTATTAATAATATTAAACATTTAGTAAAAATATAACAATATAATAATAGTGTATATAATAACATTATAATACAAATTATATAATTAATTGTATATTTATATATATATATATATATACATATATACAGTATATAGTACATATTATAATATTGTATATATATTATTGTTATAATATTGCTACACTATTGTCAAATTAGAATTCTTAACATACATTTTTATTATTGTTAATATTATTGTTATTATATCACTATTCTACGACATATACATTCATATATATATATAAAATTGCATATACGTGCATATATATGTAAAATGGCCCTTTTCTGTTATGTAACATGCCTCCCATCGAAAGCCATTACTAGATTGATATGTACTGCAAGCCTATCACATACACCATTCATTACAACAAGCACTATGCCATGTAAATACAAATCCATTCACTATTGATGAACGCACATAAGTCATTTGATAAAATTCCCAATTTCAGTGCTGAACACTAATAACTTCTTGAGGTGAACTAAGGCCAAAGTGCATTCTTCCTTTGATAAATCTGGGCCTTAATCTTTTGAGCTAATTAGATTACACAGTTTAGAAATGTGTGCCATACACAAACATATTTTTTCTCATGGCAACTACTTACCGCTTCAAAGATGGAGTAGTAACTGTCAAAATAGACAAGTTCCATAACTTTAAATACATTTTTTACGTAAAAACCTTTCCAAGTAATAATTGGCATTATCACAACAAAAGAATATTTTAAAAATATTTAGAGTTCTGTATATTTCGAAGCTTTTAGAAAGGCGTGAGAACCTTTTTTGGTCTAAGGGCCCACCATCGTGATTCAAAAAAGTAGCTTTATGCCACTCCCGGTTGCCACCATAACGTAGACTGAATCCTTATCTTCTTTATGCTTGTGTTTCTACTCTACTCTGCTCCCTTTATTTTCAGCTCTTTCCACTCTATATTTTAGTTTTTATGTAGAAAGATGGCTCACACAGGATTTATGCCCACTGTTTGAGCACCACTTTTAGGGAAATAATGTAGTACCAATATCTGGAGTTTTGTATTGGATAAGCAAATGCTATTAAGTTGTCATATTTATACAATAGGAATATATCTGATAAATATTGAAAGCACAGGGTGATTGTTATTAGACCAGAGATAGAGACACCTAACTCTTGTAAATCAGTCCACAGGTGTCTCCCTCCCAGGATATAGCATGGGGAGAGAATAAACGGGAGGCCTGGTGAAACTCAGATATCTAACAAAGGAAACCAAAACAACCTTTCATGCTGAATTTCCCCCCAAGAACATGAAGAAATAGCCTGTAATTATGTTAATTGTTTGTAATTAGTCTCCAAAGGCAGTTTTGTAAGTACCGTATGTAATGTTCCAATTAATAATACTCTATAACTGCTCAGAATAGTAAGGTCATGTTTTTACCCAAATTATAATCTTTCGTGTAAATTTAGGAGGTCACATGTATTTTTTTGCCAATGACGAACTTCTTGTGAAAACGTTTTTTTTAACAAGTAGATATAGTTTATTGAATTGTCTCCCAGTAATTTAATTTAAATTATGCAGAGTACTTAAAATGTGCTAAGAATGGGAGGGTAGCTTGTTACTTTGTAGCGCTAAATGTTCTGCCAACATCATATCTTCTGAACTGGAGCCGCTGGACCAGCAGCTGCTCAGCTGTACTTTAATGGAGTCCCAAAACTGGAACATCAAGACATCAAAGGCAGCGGTGGCATGTAATTAATAAAGTGAAGTATTCATTTGTTTCTCCCTTAAGGCAATTTGACTATTTATTGTCACTGACTAATTTACACTTTGTGAGTACTTGCTCTTACTAGTTGTGCTGGCTAGAAGGCAAGGTAAATTATGTTTTACACACAGCCACTAAGAAGGAAGTGCCATTGAAGAGGGGAATATAAGTCAGGGTTAGTGGAATCAAATACCAGTGTCCATAAAGTGATTGGTTGAATCTGTTATTAAAAAATATGGAACATTTTGATGATACCTTGTAAAACCATTCATCAATACAGCATAAACGTATTATTTATATAAAATAGCTTGTACTAATATCTTAAGAGAAAGGGAGCTTACACTTAAAGTCTAGGATGCAAAAACATCAGAAACATGATGGTGAGATTGAGACTACATAAGATTCTCCTTCAATTTGCCTTAATAAGGATGAGGTGGGAATGACATCTTAGGAACAGCATGCAGTATATCAAAGATTTATTTTGTGAAAATGTTTTTGAGAGTTTGAAGGGGTGGTTTTTCATCTAAATTGTATTTAAATGACAGTACTGTTGCAAGTACTTTGAGTCTAATGGATATGTATACTGTAAATCCGAGGTGCAAACACACACAGCAAGTTGTGTGCAAATTAACCTGATGCTGATTTATATTTTTTATAGTAATGAACGTTTACCTTTAAAAAAAATATTACCAGGTTCTGTAGAACCTGATGTTTGTGCCTTAAGATGGTCCACCTTTTTTGTGGAATCGTAAGAACAGTACTATTAATAGCTAAGTAACACAGCACAACATATAACAGTTCCATAAACAACACAATACTTATCTATATCCAATTGATTTTGCTGTAGAAGGTGATACTGATTAGATTTTAATTATTCAGTATTATTGGCATTGTAATTAGGCATGATGAAACTGAAGGATTATTAACAGCTATAATTATAGTTTACTATAATTATAAACTCATGTGCCCCAGCAAAACTAAGATTTCAAAAACTGTGCTATTCAGAATCTGAAAGTCTGCAACAAAGTCAACTGATTTCATTTTAGAAATAATTTTAGGACATGTTGCTGATGTACACATTAGCCTAATATTATCTGGATTTACCAGATAATTATTTAATCTAAACTACTATGGGCCTTTGTATTTCCATCATACATACAGTAGATGGCAATTCATGTAAATATACGTGTTTTAATAATAGTGTATATAATGCAAATGGTTTAAAAAGTAATTATGGAATAATAATAAATGTATCTCAAAACTATTTTAATATCATAAATGAAAAATGTTATAAGGTCGGTTTACTTGTATGAATGTTTTTTTAAATTCATGTAAAGTATAGTATATATAGTATCTATGTAACACTAATAGAGTCCTAAACATGACCTTTTTATATGGTATTAGCCTATTAAAATATCATTGCAATCATGTTTATGAAAAAACTTCACTTGCTAATGGGCAAAATGTTTGTGTTTACAGGTCTCGGAAGTGACCTCTCCCAGTGCTTTCTGTAGGACTTATGGACATCTCAATAGTTTAAAGACATACCCTGCTATGAAAGTTAAACATTTAAATGCTGTAATTAATTTTTCACATCATTTGTCCATTAACACGTTGAGTGGTAAAAAGAGCTTATTGTAAAAATGTAACTACAGTGGTTCTTTAAAGGATTTTCCTTGGAATGAGTGACTGGAGGATTAATGTAATTATCAGTAATAAAAAAGGGTGGAGTTTTTGATTTAGATTTCTGGGAGGTGAAACATGCCTTGTGAGACAGTGCCAAAATAAGAAGAAAAGTTTCTCTTTTTTAAGGAAGTGAGGGAGAATGTATAAGTTCCAGGAAGTTTGAGTTGGCTATAGAGAGTTGGGACCCTGCCAAGACCAAGGCAAGATCTTAGAGAGAAAAGAAATTGAGTAAATAACAGCTACATAATCCTACCCATTAGTACTTGGAGGGGGACGAGAGCTTGGGAGTTCAGTGAACCCTCCATAGAAGTCACCAACTGCCCCTATGTCATCAATATCATGCCCGTGCCTGCCTCAAGAGTACCATCTATCTCTGTGCTGTACCAATAAAACAACTGAGCTATTGTTAACTCCCATACACCATAATCAATTAACTTAATATTAATGCTGTGCGAACGCACAGCTAAATTAATGAATTAGAAATGCCCTAGATAACTAGGAGCTTTCCGTGTTTAATCATGACATAGCACATTTCCCACTGGTTCAGCTGAGAGTGAATGATCTAAGAGCTAGGAGTATATGTTGTTAGAATATAGATTGCTGATGTTGGTATTTTTATCAGACCTATCTGCTTGACATTTGCTTAGTGATAGTTTGTGCTGTTTCTGGCATATTCCAAAGAGTGGAGTTGCAAAGCACCATAAGCTATACTTATGGGGCCTCATTCTATTAGCGGCCGCAGCCGTTGCGGGGCCGCAAGGACCGGCCGCAAGCTATTCTGCTATTCTATTCCCTTACGGCCGGAGGCTCCGGCAGGCTTGCGGCCGGTGCCTTGCTATCTCTTGCGGCCGCTCTCGCCGGAGGAAAGCCTTTGATCTAAAACGGCCGCAAGAGTTTTGCAATTCAATTGCTCCGGGAAAACTCTCTGCAAGGCTAAAAACGAGCCGCAGCTTACTTGCAGGAAAGAGGTCTCGCTAGCACCAATTAAGCACATAAAATAGCTCAAATAAAGCCATCCTGCACTTTGAGAAGACTATAAAGGGATTTTAGGTGTTAGAAAAAATAGCACATAATTATCCTGTACTCAAATCCGTAAAATATTTTATTTTTAATATCCGTAAAATATCCATGTAAAAAGGCCAGAGTGCTTGGAGCACCTCAGACACACCCACGCCGCAGCCGGAAAATAAACAGTTAATTTGAACTCGGGTTTGGGCAGATGTGCAAGCTTGAGAGTGGGTTCCTTTTAATCCTCATGTCCCCCAATAAGATCCCTAGCATTTACAGAGCTGTACAGTGCAGGCTTGAATTTATTTTTCAGTTTTTATATTTCTGAGATTACGGCCGGTTCCAAGATATGCGGCCGGCCGTAAAAGGAGATCCTTGCGGGGCCGTATAATAGAATCGCGAGTTAACTGAACCCCCGCAAGGAATCGCAGCCTTACGGACGATTTACGGCCGATAATAGAATGAGGCCCATGGTATGTACACATTTTGACAATTCAGTGAATCGATATAAGTGACACCTGAGCTGTTTTACTTAATTTCTGCACTGCTGAAAAAGTGTCCGCCATATAAATAAAAATGAATAAAAATAGTAGTAAAAATAATAATTCAGAGTTACTGCAGAGGTCTATCAGAATTGAATATCACACAAGAGAGAAATATTAAGCAATTAGTAATTTATGCATTTGAGCAGTGTCTGGTGATTTTGTTATACTGAACAGTGTGCCTAGTCAACAGAACCTGGTTTTGTGAGCCTTTGTGGCTATTTTTGTGTGAGCCTGTGCCCATAAAAAAAAAGCCAAGGAGATAGCGGTGTTGTATGCAACATGATTGTCATACATGACCTTGATTATAGCAGATGTGTATATCATACTACAGGTAGTACAAATGTTCAATGTGAAGTAGAGTGCACACATCTATTTCTGGGGGTAAAAACTTGCTATCTGCTCAAGATATGAATGTGAAAGCCCAAAACACACACAGACTCTTTGGTTAGGTGTACATCGTAGAGATGATGGATCAGCATAGGTTTATATTGAGGGGACTATAAGGAGGATCCATATGTGCAACTGATGCATGTAAAATGGGGCTGATGTGAAATTCTCTCCCTGGGATTAAATTTGAGCCAAGCCCAGTCTAAAATTATGGGCTGGGCCTAACAATCATTGCCCATGTGTACCATGATTGGCCTTTCTACAGAATTGCCAGACAAAGTATGTGTCATGCCTCGGCTTGATAGAAGTAGATAACTGGAATTGCAATTGTCTCGGGCTCATCGGGAATTTGGGGCCTCCAATGCAGCCACAACTGTCTAAAGAATAAACTGAAATAAACAGCATGGGGTTTCATCTGCATAGTGAGGGTTTGCAATTCGTACTGCATTCTTTTAAATTAATGTTAGGTTCTTGTAGGCAGCAGGCAAACTACATAAATATTAACAGAAAACAAACAAATGGATATATGAAAAAAATTAAGTTGTTTTTGTAAGCAAGTGATGACATAGTCTCATGCCTGGTATATCCAAGCAGAGTGATAATTCACAAATAATGGGGCAAAAGATGGCAGTTATTATTTATGTTACTAGTTACAGCCACACATGTGTAGACCTCCGGAGAGCTCTTTTTTTGTGATATCTTTTTTTCTAGGTGTGACCGGACCTGTGGACGCTTTTGGAGGGCCCTGTCTGGGACAAAAAACAGAAAACCAGCATCGCTGGAGGGGCATTTGGGACAGGTAAGTGGATTATTTTACCCTTTTCTATTTGAAGTTAGCCTGGTTTTCTTTTTTTATAATCTAGCTTTTTTTTTATTTATGTAATGTAGCTTTTATTAATTTGTGTAATGGAGTTTTTTTATTTTGTGCAGTTATTGTTTTCTTTTTATTTCTTGTAATTAATGGGCTGCTAGGGATTCCATTAGGGGGTTAGGTAGGTAGTCTAGGGGTTAATAGGGTAGGGTAGAGGGGGGTTAAAAGGGTAGGGTAGGGAGTTCATAGGGTAGGGTAGAGGGGGGTTAATAGGGTAGGGTAGGGGGGTTAATAGCATAGGGTAGAGGGGTGGTTAATTAGTTAGAGGGGGTTCCTAGAATGGGATAGGGTAGGAAAGTTTTAATAGTGTAGTGTGGGACCCTTGTGGCACTTATAGTGTTAATTGGGAGGGATAAGTATTGTCCCATAAGGGTCTGAATACATCCTTATGGGACTGATAGGGTTAATTAAAGACTCATGGAGGGTCTATACAGACCCCTATGAGTGATGGGGTTAATTATTACTTATGGTACCCCCCCCAGGCAGGGGTTAATTTTTTAATTAGCGCAGGTCCTTTTCAGGTGCTGGGGGGTACTTGGAGTACCCTTGCTTCAGGGGTTTAATGTTTAACTGCCGCTCAGGACCACCGCAGCAAGGGCTCATGTCGTGAGCCTGCGGGGGATCCCACAGGCTTTCAGCAGCCATGATGGCAATTTCTCTTTGGCTACATCTAACCCGTTACTACGGGCTAGACTAATTGATCCTGTTCACATCCGCACATCCAACGTGTGACAAACTGCGTTGCGGTTTAGCTTCTCCGGCCCGTAGCTCGCAGCCCCTTCCAATTGAATAGCCCTGTAACACGGGGGAATTCCAAGCCTGTAGCCATTGTGGGCCTCACGTTGGAGTCAAATTTAATGAGGCTGTAAATAAAGAGGGGCTAAGGGAGAAATATGGAGGAATAGCCAAGTAATTACTTACCTTATAGAATAGACCTTACAAACTTGAAATTAAAACATAAGACTAATCCATCTGCACAACTAAATATTACTATATCTGAAATTAAACTATTGTTATGGACAGACACTGCAAAAGCTCTCAAATGGACCAAACAACTTAATTATGAAAAATCAAATAAAGCAGGTACCTTTTTGGCAGAAAAGTTTAGGAATCAACAAGCTAAAAAAATCACTACCATACTCACTAAATCAGGAGAGGTGATTCATAAGCCTGACCAAATAGCACTGACATGTACATACTACTTCCAAAACTTATATAATATTTTCTTCCAGAAAAATCCCACTACCTGCTACCAGCAAAAATTTAATAAAATAAATTACATGTTCATAAGATACTACTGAACAAGATAAGTTAGACCAAACGATATGGAAGTACTAAAAATCACACTTAAGTACCTAAAGTTGAACAAAGATCTATGTCCTTAGGGGTTTACAAATGTCTATGTCAAGTATTGCAAATTGCAAATAATCAAGCCTTTGGGCCCGCACATACTAAATTTGTTTAACACACCACTGCAATGAGCTCTGCTATACACCTCTGTGTCTGTATGCAGATATTAGATCAATACATAAAGAGGGGAAGACCCATTAAAACCAGGAAGCTATCATCCAATATTGTTAATAAACTCTGATTTTAAAATATTCTCAAAAATAATAGCTAATAATGTTAGCCAACATTATAAACTCAATGCCTCTCAATGCTTCTATTGTACCCCGACCAAGTTGATTTTGTTTCTGATCGGCAGGTAGGGGATAATACCCGAAGGCATGCTGACCATCTTTGGTTAATAGAAAGCAGTGGCCCAATTGATTGATGTAGATAAAGCATTTAACAGGGTCAACTGGCCATTCTTATTTGATACCCTGTTTAAATTCTGCTTTGGAGGGAAACTGATAACAGGTATATAAATTGTCTGTAAACACCCCAATGTCAAAATCCAAATCCAAGACTCATATGAACCCCCATTCTCCATAATCAACAGAACACACATCCCTCTTCTCTATTCCCCTCTCCCCTATCCAAATGTCAAATTAGCATCCTTACAAGATACTTATGGACACAAATTTCTAGTTTTGCTTCTACCCCAGAAGTATAATGGGGGCCATGTAACCTAAAACTAATTTTAAGCAAGTCTGCTCCTCTAAAATTCATGGGTCACATCTGACTGTTATATAAGGATCTATCACTTCCTAGAATTACAGAAGAGGTTGCCTACATGAAAAACTGGGGTAAAGATATTGGAACCCCATTAGATAATTAACAACTAATCTGCATACTGCAAATCAGAAGCGATCTAAAAAGGTTGAACTTGATGGACTTAAAGTATTTTTTTCTACTTTAATTACAAGGTAACTATGTAACTATGCAAGATACCAATGAATTTCCATAAGTAAACTGCAAAATAAATTGTTATGGTATCATGTCGGCCACAAGACAAACTATTGCCAGCACTTGGAAACTGCCTACCAAATCAGATCCCAGCATAATCGTTTCAAAAATACTTTTCCATAAGGAAATGGACTTTCTCATTGCAATATTGAGAGATACTCTCTGCTTCTTTCATAAAACATGGGATCCCTAGACCCAACTTTACTCCACTCATACAAGCTGAATTTGACTAACTTGCCACTATAGAAAGCAAAGGTCACAAACCAAACAGTCAAACCTTCTTTCACTCTGGTATACACTATTAAATGTACCAAGTTGTATTCTACATGTTACTGCTCTTGTACATGCTGCCTTGTTTTAATGAAAGACTGTGGCAACTCGGCACTACTAGATATATAAACAGATCTTTCATGTTATGTTCTTCTAGCCCCTCTCTTACTTTATGTTACTCCTCTCTATCCCCCCATATCCAAAAGATGATAATACATTGTACTTATATTGAACATTAAATGTAAATTTAAACAAAGTCATCAAAAGTACTTTTTTCTGGATGTTAACATCACACACAATGGTACATTTTGCAAATATGAAGAATGTGATATAAGAAATCCTCTTATTTAAAAAATGTTTCTATTTTTGCTTTATACCTTTATAATTTGAATGTTACAAACATTTATAATCTAGGCACACATAATGATTACATTTTACCTATCATCAAAATCTAAAAACATGAATTAGACTTAGACTTAGACTAAAGGGACTCTTTATAATGCGATTTGGCCAATGGAATAGGGCTCTTAGCACATAGCATATTTTTTTGGAGTTTATATCCATAAGCAAGGTCTTCACTAACTAAAAACTTCCGTAAAACAAATATGCTGTGTGCTTATATAGAGCCCTATTCAATTGGCCAAATCACAATTAAATGAAGCCCTTAAAGAGGTAGGGGAGTTTGTGATAATTAGTTTAGAAGTATTTATTCTATTTCATAATCCAAAATGTTAAAGTATTTCCCTTGGTAATGTGTATCCACTTGCAATTGTCATACCTTTCCGTATGCTAGTCTATAGAGCCTACTCACCTTAACACTTGGGGCCTCATTCAAATGTGATTTGGCCAATTGAATAGGGTTCTATATAAGCACAGAGCATATTTTTTTACAGAAGTTTTTAGTTAGTGAAGATCTTGCTTTTGGACAAAGGATCACTAACTAAAAACTTCTATAAAAAAATATATGCTATGTGCCCTATTCAATTGGCCAAATCTCATTTGAATTAGGCCTTTTGCTTTTGGATAGAAGTTCACTAACTAAAAACTTCTGTAAAAAAATATGCCAATTGAATAGAGCCCTATTCAATTGGCCAAGTCACATTTGAATGAGGCCCTTGGAATATAATCTGTTTATCATAAATTAGGTATATGATTGTATTCAATTCACTGGTGAGAAACATCTTACCTCAGTTAAATATATCCTTGCATTATTAATTAAAGGAGGACTGAGCCAAGAAAAACAGATGCAGGGCTTAAAAGTGATTAAATCCAATGTTGGAGTGATTATTTTCTGAAGCAATTAATGTACCTTATTTTAAAAATGCACAAACAAAAGAGCTCTGAATTTTTGTATTTCAATTAAAATATTAAGAATGATTATCACATTAATAATAAATAAATGCATCATGTAAAGCAAACTGTATGGAAATTAATTATTTCTGCAGTGGCTAAGAATATGTAAATTTTTCTAATAAATCATTTATTCCTGCTGAATGACTGTACAGCAAAATTATGATTGCAGAAACTAATATTAATGTGGATCCCATAATATAGTGTCACCATGGGAGGGGTCTCTGCATTTTCATTATTGCATAGGCTCTTCAGACAGTGGCTAAATGTTTGCTAAGCTCCTTAGCCTTGGGCTGTGAGCAGGGAAAGTAAATCTGAAGACCTAATCACATCTGGAATATATCAGCTCTTCTCCTGGGTAGTATTACAGTAACCAATTATCTGTAGATCAGCAGACAGCAGAGACTTTAAAGCCCAAATTACTGAGCAAGGGAGAGGGAAAGAGAAGAGAGTACAGGAGATGAAAAGGAAGGCTAGAGTCTTATCGTGCTAATGAAATCAACCTGACAACCCTGCCAAGCTGCTGGGGTTTTGCAGCATCTAGTGAGGAAAGAGCACTCACAACAAAGGCTCCCAAGTCAAACAGTCAATAGGCACGCAGATATGAAAACTGCAAGAGGTCTCGTGAATAGTGATTTATGGATGCAGAGACTGCTGGTCACTGTTAACATGAATTTCTGAGCCTTTCAGGGTAATGACATGTTGAAGTGTTTTGATCGGCGTGTCAAGATTTTCAGAATGCTCTTAGATGTGCCCACAGAGCACCCCAAGTGTGCTCTAACATACAATTAACAAGACCAAAGTCAAACTTATTTTTATCTCAGGCAATTGTTCTTTTTTAGTTTTTCATCCTGTTGCAGAACATCCTTGCCAAGTACTCAGGATAACCCATAAGCCATGACTGCATTATCTAAGATTAATAGACAGCAAGAGAGACCTGTCTGCTCAGCATTGCTTATAAGATTGCAGGCTCTTAGTATTTCATTTATACGGGTCTAGTTTTAGGACATACTAGCTACCAATATTAATAAAAAATATGTGTTTGTACAGTCAATTAAGCTATTTTGTTTTGTTTGTGTAAAGATTAGAAGGTCTCAAGTAGTGTCTGGAAATTGCAGGGGTGATTAAAGAAATATATATATATATATATATAGTAAATAAAAAGTACATCTGTGCTCACATTTGAACGTCTAAAGCAAGTTAAAAAAACCTGCTTCCAGCTCAGAGTTTCGAGAAAAACAGTTATTACACTGCATTCTGGGAAGCTGAGCTGGGACATGCAAATGTGCCCACAAATGCCTCGCTTTTCAATCCGTAGCCAATATATATATATATATATATATATATATATATATATATATATATATATAGCTACACTTGAAAATATACAAATGTTTTTAGAATGTAAAAAAAATATCTATCATTAGCAGCCAATTAGCTTATTGAGGTAGGAGGAGTCTGTAAACACACAGGAAGTTTGTATCTGCACATTAGGAATTTCGCATCTACAGCTGCAATTGCTTTTATTAGGTCTGTTAGAAGGGGCATTAGTTTATAAGGAAGTACCCTCCCTAAAAATAAGTCGACACAATCCTTTCAGAAAAGAAAATGGATCCAATCAGTAAATAATAGTCACATATAAAATATAAAAATGTAAAGATTGTGTGTATATCAGGGTTTAGCAAATGTGCTTTGTATCTAGCAGCCATGAATGATGGGATTACGAGAGGGATGGATGCAAATCGATATTTCTTGCATAAAGCACTGATAAATATAAAGATATGCTGGGAAGCATGCATGCATGTGTCAGGAGGGCTACCATGATGCTCTACTAAAAGCTGATAGGTGGGACAATCCAGAATAGCTCAACTAAATGTATATGGACATTACCCTGCTTTTACCTTTTTCTTATCTAACACATGCAGCTTATATCAGAAACACTTATTTAATTGAGTCATTCTATACACATACAGATTTCCACACCCTCAGAGCTGCTTACCTAAGCACCTGGGTCCTCATTCAATTGCATATATTTTTTAAAGAAGTTTTTAGTTAGTAAAAACCTTGCTTTTGGATAGAAGTTTACTAACTAAAACTTCTTTAAAAAAATATGTTATGTGCTTATTTAGAGCCCTATTCAATTGGCCAAATCGCAATTGAATGATGGTCCTGGTATCTAACAACAGATTTGCATTTGAGTACCGTTTTTAACCCTATAATAACCTTCAAGTGAACAGCTTCCTTGTGCAGGGGGAAAAGAAGACTACACATGCCATGATGATTGGCTGCACAAACTGACTTCACAGATAGAAACAATTTTATAGCTGCTTGTGATTGTCCTAAAGGAATTATGAAATGTATTATCATTTTAGCAGGGATTTTCAGGGGTGTTATCTCTCAAAATCAACTGCTAGCAAACTCTAAGAGGTTAGGCACACTTCAGAGTAAGTTTAATAATGTTATTTTAGTAATTTTTGAATGCAACAATAATTTCCATACACTGTTGATTCTCCTGTATCAAATGCATTCATAATCCATGAAACTTAGATATGCCTTTAATGTATAACATTGACAGCAGTTGGATGCAGAAAAACAAGAAAAGTCAAGGGTCCATTTTTTATATAAAACACATCATAAAATAATTTAGATACCAGCTGAATGCAGAAAAAATGTTGTCGCACATTTAAATGAGTAGTCCATTTCTTCAGACATGCATTAAAGGTGATGACTTATTTTAAAATGGGCTGCAGATATAAAGTTATATGCAATGTTAGTCCGGGATTGCCAAACACAGGATTTCAGAAGTCCATTTGCACTGCTGAAATCCTGACCTATTTTCAGCACTCCAAGATGAACATTGCCTAGTTCTAGTCTATGTCAAATATGGAGACTCCATGATGTTTGTGATTAATCAAATGTGGGGACCAGATTGGACTGCATGCTTGCTAGTATCTTGTGTCACCCCCAAAATAACTTGGGTTATCATTCAAGAACACTAAATACCAGCTAAATCTTTCTTACAACATAAAACATTGTCTCTGTATTTCAGTATATGCAAATGTATGGCATGCCATGTTAATGTATAGCACATGAGCTAGATCAGTGTATGATCTAGTGTATCAGTGTATGTTACCACATGAAAACTATGAAGGGGATAATTAACCCCACTACAATAAATAATATTACACTGTGCCACACGTTAGCATAGAGAGTCAAAAATGTGTATGTTGAGCCTTACAGTGATATTGGTCTATTTTGCAAGAATAATTTAGTTTTGGAATTAAGAGTTAAAACAGCATGCAATCCGCATTTTTTAAATGTAATTTAATGTACATTAAACATGATTAGAAGATAAGAACAAGAAGCAAAAAGAAAAGAATACATGGTATAATTTAACCAATTGGCAGAGTACACATTCTTTGAAAAAAATAATAAACTACAAGCCTACAGCCTTATTAAATTGTGATTGGGCCAATTGGATAGGGCTCTATATAAGCACAGAGCATATTTTTTTACAGAAGTTTTTAGTTAGTGAAGACCTTGCTTTTGGATAGAAGATCACTAACTAAAAACTTCTGTAAAAAAGATATGCTATGTGCTTATATAGAGCCCTATTCCATTGGCCAAATCACATTTTAATAAGGCTGCTAATTAGTAAAACTATTATAAAAAAAAAAAAAAAAAAGAAAACTGGAGAAAGAACATAAGCTAAGTAGAAAAAAGGACATACTGAGCTATTGAACATGTGTATAAAAGATGACTCACAACTAATAATAAAAGAAAAACATACTTTAGCCATAAACTTTACAATCATACCTCTTATAGGGCCACTATAATGTTCTAGGAAAAGGAGTTAGTCATTTTGATTATGCATTGCTCATTAATAAAATTCTGATCTAATCATTTATAAAACTAATATTGATTATTGTGTTCATTTTTGAAAATTAGAATATCAGTTTTTAGCTGAGTGTTTGTCTCAACCTTGAAAAGGTCATTAAAGGGAGGGCATGGGATTGGTCTGAGAGACTGGTCTAAAGAGTTTTAAGAACAATCAGAAATAATAAGATATTAAACAATCATTGTAAGGCTTTACCAACTGAAACAGCTTGTTGTCAGGGAAACCTCACACAAAACAAATTTCCATTCAATGGAGAACATTGTGTTAGTGGTACAGTTTGTTTCTGAAAACTTAGCAGCTGTCTCCAGCAACTGAGTCTAAACAATGATAGTAAGCTTCCTATTGATTATTGGTTCTTTTTAAAATCATTGAATATGAATTTTGTCAATAATCAGTGCAAAAATATAATAAGCATTTCACTCATGTTGTTGGGGCACCGCAGTAATCCTTTAACACTGCTGAATTAACTTCTTTATTTTTCCACACAGGAATGTATAAAATTGTTATTTCAAACCATGAAGTAACATTTATTTGCTTCCAGTATTTTATAATTTGAATAACCATAATCAACATTATGCTAAAATCTCTTTCTATAATTGTTGTTTTGTGTGGGAAAGATGGTAGAACAATACCAGTTGTATCGGATTTATTATTTCATAAATATTTCTCCTGTTCATTTAAATTCAATCAGCAAGCTCTGGTCGTCCATCTTGTAAATTATATTCATATATGAATGAAGTTCTCTCTATTTATGTGGTTTCACATAATTTATCACTCACGTTGTAAGTATTTTACTTATGTTCATTTTATATAAACATTTTTACACCAGTGACATAATTCATTGTATCACAGAATTTGTGTCTCCTTTTCCTCTATGAGTTGCATTTACATTTATTGGTTGGGAATAGTCTTTGGTGGTGGCTGACCAGAATATGGACCCACAGGGCAGAGGCAGAGATAGAAATAGCGCGGCTCCTGAACGGAGATAAAAGTCTGGTTAGCAAAGAGTTGTCAGAATGCAATCCAAGTTGGGGCTTAAGTCAGGCAAGAAAGTATCCAGGAACAGACAAGTGGCCTGTCTGGAAGAACGTAAGATAGAGAGGTAGGGGCAAAGCTCCTGGGTAAAAGCCAATATAATAAGACAAACATTTAAAAATAACAAACTTGGTGACTAGGGCGAGCAGGCCTGATTTCAATGTGTAGTTGCTCTTTTCCAACCAAGAATGATACTTCCCATGTCAGTCTTCTAAGCAATAGAAGAAATTCTTAGTTTTTCCTAGTATACACAGTGAGGACACTTTAAGCGATGGCCAAAGGTTTTAAACTTTTATCTGTGGGGAGATCTAGGGAAGATGGAGAAGGAAGTGTCTGGTCGGTTGATAAGTGGTAGTTTCTTTATAGAAAAATATAACAAGCAACCAGGAGTTGAAAACTTTTAATTTAATAGGTATATTAATTAATCATAATATTGAGTATTGTGGAAAGATAATGAAGAAACAGTCAATGGCACTAGTTCAAGTGAGCAATTGTAAGTTGCTGGAGCCCGTAATATAGCCCATAAACTAATTTGCTATTTTGCTACCGATTTGCAGGTTAGAAGCACAAAATCCCTGTGATTGTTAAAATTGTAACTCTGACCCAGCTAAGCCATTGATCTTTCAAACCCGTAAATGTTCCAATCGCAAATCACTATTCATTTGCTACAATTCCTCAAGCCTGCAAATGTTTTCACACCCGTAAATGGCAAATGTAGAAGAGAATCCTACGGGTACCAGATAGGACTTGCAAGGGGGTAAAATCAATACTGCTCTTTAAAAGACAAGCTCGCAAACCTGTAATCAAAAATGTTTTTTTTTGTTATGATTCATTTCCATGTCATATCAATCTCGGGAATCAATGAGTTAATACATATCAGGCCACCCACATGAACAAGAACAGTATCGCCATTCATTTTAATTATTTTGTACATTGCCGGATATCGGACCTCTAAATGCTAATTGATTGACGTTTAACCTCCATGTTTTACTGACATAATGTTTGTAAATCGGTAATTACAGCCTTGCTTAATTGAATATGATTACGCTCTGAAATGCTACTTACGATTGCATAGTTTACGGTTTGGGCTTTCGGCCCGTAAATTGCGGGCTTGATCAATTGAATCGCTCTGTAACTGTTGCATGCATGGTTTACGGTTTCGGGTTTTGGCCCATAAATTGCTGGCTTGTTCAATTGAATTCCTCTATAACTTACGACCTGTATAACATCCTATACTGGCCAATAGGGGCCAATGTCTTAATGTTAGAAAGTTTATGCTAGTTATACTCTACGTCACCAGAAATATATCCATATTGTATATTCTTTTAAAGAAAAACAAGCAGATAATCTGTATCAATTAATTGCTTTTAATCAAGTTACAACATGAGTAGTTTTCTAAAAAATCCTGACTATGTATAACTAGAAATGATAAACAAATATTATACAAATAAGATATGCCAATATACCACATCACCAATATATTTCCCTGATAAATTGAGCAGGATTAACAAAGCTTTTAAGAGCATAGCATCAGTAAACTCAATACCCAATGCTGTGATGCACCAGGAGCACCAGCCAATGATGACAGCAGCTTCTGTATTAGGAGAGTGCAGACTTTGATGTTGGGATCTCAAGATAACTATCTACTACCTAAAAGTGTGTGTGAGGAACCTACTGCTCTAGATGTCCTATATTTATCATCGTTTGTTTTAAACAACTTACATACTTTACCTGAAGGTTTGCCACTATCTTTAATACTCTATTGTACAAATGAATTGCATTCATTATAAAGTGCAGGTAATATACTTTACAATAAACATAATTTCATATTTTCTCATCAATTAACAAAGCCTTCAATTTGGTTATGGGACCAGGAAACCAGATCAAATGTTGTAATATTTTCTTCTCTATAAAAGAAAATACTACTTCCCACAATTCATTAAAAAACTATGGTACTCTGGGGGGAAAAAAACTTCATGTTTGCATTAAATAATATAACAAAATGTGCAGGTATGTAAAGCATAAAGACAAAACCAATCTTATATTTAGCAAACTTGATTGTGCCATCACCACTTCCACCTTAAATCCCTAAACACCAGCCTGAAGCTTGAAGGGGATGGGATTGTCCTACTGAGACTTGACCTTGTCCTACTGTCTTATTATTAACTGGATATTCACAGTTCAAACAGAACTGAACAGCAGTGTTTTTTTAATCCAAGATTTCTCCAATTTCTCCCTGATTTCTAATTACTAACTAAAGCAAATATCTGCTACTATTATAGCCAAATTGATCATAATAGTTAAAACTAAGAGCTGCATTTATTTATTTTCAGCTTTCTTAAAATATCTTGTCCATGATCAAGTTATTTGTAACAGTACAATATAAATATGATACTTTAGTGGTCTTTTAAGTACGGCAAGCAAAAAAGGTAATTTATATGTACATTTGCATTTCTAAAACAGGTAATGGAAGCTCAGGATCTCAATATTTACAGTGTTTCCTCTGCATTCTGAGAAACTGAAGAAGGTCATGTAAACAGGCCCAAAATGTATTCTTAAACTGTAATCCAAAACTCATCTTAATATGATGCTTTAGAGTATGCTCATTGTCATAACACAGCTTTGTGGTTGGTTTAGCAAACTCATGCATATCCAACCTGTGGTAGGATACTTATAGCCCTATTAATTTCGAGCGATGTTTAAAAATGTATCTTGTATTGTAGAAAGTAAGGCCTACGACTATTAAATTAGCCCCGTAATGTAAGCGGTAGCGAAAAAAGCCTGAGTGCTGAACAACGTTGAACTTCGCGGTCGCAAATCCTTTGATCTGTCAAGCACGTAACCGCTACAATTACAATCATGGTATTAAATTGCAACAAAGTCACTTGCGAGCAGCCCGTAACACGGAAATGTAGCCCAAAGCCCTACGAGTGCTGGGGAGACTCGCAAGGGGGTAAAGTACAATACGTAGCTCTTGTACTGTGAACAAAAACACACTACTGTACAATTATTAAAAGTGAAAGTGATGTTAGGTCTTAGAATTAATAGCACAACATTCTCAAGCCCGCAAATCAGGCCAATAAAATACTTAATTTCATGTATATTTTATGTGTTAGATTGATTCCAACAATCAATGTGTTAATACATATGATGTAACCTGCATGTAATAGATTATAATATTTGCGTCTTTATTAATACTGCATTATGAATGGAATGTGGGTCCAATCGTAACTTTTAATTGAAGCCCGTAAGACTTTGAAATCTAACCTCCATTTTTCTGTGACGCAATGATGACAATCTCTGTTTCCATTGGCTCCATCTAAATCCGTAACTACGCGTTTGCTTAATTGATCACCAGCAAAAAACGCAAGTCCGGCGGCAGACAACTGGTTTACGTGTTTGCGTCTCAAACTCGTAACTCACAGCCTGTTCTAATTTAATAGCACAGTAACACAGGGGAATTTCAAGCCCGCAGCCACTCCGAGCTTCACGTTGCACTTACTGAGCTGGAATTCAATAGGGCTATTGGTCCTATAAGGCCAGTCAACAGTCCTGGGTTTCTTGAGCTCATGGAATTGAGTAACCTTGGCCGAATAAGAAAGAAAGATGCTGGAATCCAAGGGCCATTGACCAATTGAATAGGGCTCTATATAAGCACAGAGCATATTTTTTGACAGAAGTTTTTAGGGCCTCATTCAATTGCGATTTGGCCAATTGAATAGGGCTCTATATAAGTACATAGCATACTGTTTTACAGAAGTATTTAGTTAGTGAACTTCTATCCAAAAGCAAGGTCTTCGCTAACTAAAAACTTCTGTAACAAAAATATGCTCTGTGCTTATATAGAGCCCTATTCAATTGGCCCAACCACACTTTAATAAGGCCCCATGACTGTTAAAGGCCCTTGTAGGGCTGATATACTGCTATAATTTTTACTTGTTATAATTGTTCTTAAAGAGTCTTTGAAAATATAGGAAATATTCAGGACTATGAGCAAGAAGCAGGTTCTCTGACGCATTCTTGACATGCAAATGCGCACAAAAAAGTATTTATTTTTGTGCTAAAAGAAAGTACTTTGGGGAATTTAATGAAAATATTAGGTAAACTAAAGTACTTTAAGGAATTGAATGAAAAAATATAAGGTAAACTAACAGCTGAAAGCCAAATGTATAACACTGTTTAGTAACAAAGACAAGGTGACAAAAACATTGTCAGTATTTTAGCTGGATGCTTCCTCTAACCGCTAAAAATAAACCTCCACCCTAATTTGCCGCAAGTACAAAAAACATTCAATGCATTGTATGTCAAGGAATGATGAAAGGTTGGATGCTCTCACACTCTGTTTCAAAATCCCAGTCATTTATCTACTTAAAAACTACTCAGAAATCATCAATGCTTTCAAACACCGTCAAAATGTTTAATTTTCTCTGAAGGAATTGTAGCAATTTTGCTGACTAATGAAGACAGTAATCCTATAATTGCCATACACACACTAGACACTATAATAGGTTAACATAACTGAAGATTTTCCAGAAGAGTGAAAGAAATGACACTGTCTGCCTGTTGTCAGTTCACCTGTGCTTTGTATTGTAGAAAAGAATAGACAAAAACAATTGGAATTGTATTTGTAAAACAAATTGAAACCTTGAAAAAACTTAAGAACTATATGACAGTAGAACTATTTTATCCTTTTGAAACTTTCACCTATGTACATACTATGAGCCTGATTCAATTGAGCAATCGTAAGTTCCGGAGCCCGTAATTGAGGCTGTAAGTTAATGTGCTTTTCAATTGGTCTCTCTTTTGGGGGCTCCAAACGGTTTACGGGTTGGAAACTCTGCAACGTTTAAACCCGGAACTTACAGCAAATGTAGGGGGAAATCCTACGAGTGCTAGAGAGGACCCGCAAGGGGATTAAACACCTGATCGTAGCACTGTAAATGCAAATAAAAAATCAATACTGCACTGTAAATAACAGGAAAGCGATAATAGACATTAGAATTAATTGCACAACAGTCTCAAACTTGCAAATCGGCATTAAAATATAATTTGTTTATATGTCACTTCAGGGTTATATTGATCTTGGGAATCAATGAGTTAATACATATCAGGCCACCCAATGGACTAGAACAGTATTGGCATTCATTTTTATAATTCTGTATTTTGAATTTTTGCGAGTTTTTCGCATATCGGACCCCCAAACCTAATTGATTGACATGTAACCTCCATGTTTTACTGCCGTAATAATAACAGTGTCATTTTCTATTGGCTGTTTCGAAATGGGAGGTTACAGTCTTGCTTAATTGATCCTGCCGTGAACTGCTACGAACCAGTGCATGATTTACGGAGTCGGCTTTGGGCCAGTAACTTGCGGGCTTGATCAATTGAATAGCTTGGAATCAGAGCCTGCAGCACACCCGAAGACATACGGCCTGGTTCCTCTGAGATGCGTTCTTGCAATTGAATCGGGCTCTATGATTCCACCAACACAATTACTTGATATTGATCAATGACCACTGAAGATTAGGAAAAGCTTCAGATCTTTGTAAAGTTTTCAACAAATTAACAATATTAGCAGCAGTATAAACTCGGCATAAAATATTGTATTTAAAATCTTCATTTTAGTAATCACTGATTGTGCCTGAATGATTCCATGTTTTTGCTTTCATTCTTCTTAAAGAATGTGTGAAAGTGTTTTACTGTTGTTATTATTACCTATTCAAGAATGAAAGGCAGGCATTATGGGTATTTGTTTACTGATCAGTGGATTAATACAAGGTTTCAGCACAGGACACCTTCCCTCTCCCCCAACAGGCTCAGGAGAGACAGCTTTCAAGTAATAATTGTAACCTTTGCCTGGCCAACTCTGTAACCACCCCCTCATTGTATGTTCTCTATGTTTTTCATCGTTCAGGCATGTCCGATTTCTTGTTACCTCATGAACCATAACACACCATGCTGAGTGGGTTGCCAGTTCTTTCTCCAGGTGGCCACAGCATACAGCTCCTGGTATTCCTAGGTGGTCTCCCATCCAAGTCCTTACCAGATCAAACCCCGCATGGCTTCAGGGTGAGATGACCTCTTGGTTCCCTGACTGGAATCAAACCCAGGTCGCAGCCATGAAAGCACCAAATCCTAAACAGTGGACCACCAGGGAACACTCCTTCATTACTTGGGAACAAAATATAACTACCATAACACCATCCATGCACTAGAAGATTCTGCTTAAACAAAGATTTTCTCTGAAAATGTACTTATGCCCATGATTTACATCACTTCTAATGTTGTTAGTTTGTTGTTTGATGTGAAAAGCTGTGTAGCTGATCTACAGTGGCGCTTCAATATTTGCTGGTACAAAGTACACATTTCCAGAGTACATACTTTCCCCTGCACAAACAATGGCACACACAATAATAAACATATTTTTCTATATATTACAGATATTTTTACAAATATGGATGCTGACATTTTAATTTAAATTAATAGCTGGAACAAAGGATTTAACTGTAAGAATAAAGCCAAGATTGATGAATAAATAGTAAAGATTATTATAATTATATGCTTATTTTAAAAACAGGCCACAATCAAATCACATATATAGTTGTCAGTGGGGGGAACACTTACAATGTTGGTCACATTTTGCAAGCCATAGGGCTGCAACTGCAAACCTCGCGAGGCGACCAGTCGACTACTCGGGATTTAGGCTGCAATGAGCGCCAAAGCCGTCCGACTTAGGACTGAAAACCAGTACATGCACTGTATGCCTCGCAAAATTACCACTTTAACGTCCGAACCACAAAACTGAAAAGACATGAAAAAAAAACACAAATATGCCTCAAATTAACTTACACACACACCACAGTGGGAGAGGCAGAGAGCCTGTGAGTCAGGTTGCAAGTTAATTTGATGTATATTTGCAGTTTTTTCACAATCAAAAATCGTCTAAGCGAGAAAAGAAATGGCTGCCGAAAAAATGCAAATTGACAAAAACGAGGCACAAGGACATAAAATTAGCCCGTAGGATGTAAAAAATAGCCCTAAGCAGTAACACTTAACGAAAGCCAGTAACAATTAACCCAAGCCACTAACATTTAACACAAGCCAGTAGCACAACCCAAGCCACTAACACTTAACCCAAGGCAGTAACACAACCCAAGACAGTAACACTCAAGCATGACGCCTATAAACTACACAGGGGGAGGATTGCAATGAGCTCCATGCTGTGGCAAACAGCATTGCTAGCGTTACTATTTTACTCCTGTCATTTTTGACGGGCAATTTCCTAGTACCTTTATAAATACCACCAAATCTCTCTAAATATATAGCATTATAATAATTTATGGTGAGGAAGCTTGGACCATGAGCATAGGAACTGGGGGGGATGGGGGGATCTCTCCCTGCCCTGCAGATCTCCCTCACTTTCAGTGCTTTTGGCTAAAAGCCGGGTCTCACAAGATCATGCGATATTGCCTGTTTTTTAGCCAAGGGGACTGGAAGTGAAGGAAAGATCACAGTGTGCTGTTACACGTTCATGGCAGCGCTCATTGCAACTGACTGCTCGCCTCGCTTTGCAAGGGAGGCAAGGGCGTTATCAACATCGCAAACGTCACCAACTTTACAAGATCCACAACTATATATGTGATATATAGATTACATATAGGTAGCTAGATAATGTAGTATGTAACATATATAATTCTGTCACTGGTTGGATATATATATATATATATATATATATATATACACTGTAAATATATATATATATATATATATATAAGAAGGTATATCCCATTTGGAGCTCCACATGCATTTCTCATGCAGGAGCGCTATGTGAAAAACAAGCTAACAACAGGACATTTTAACATTCTAGGGGTAGCATTAAGCACGGTATACCTGTATATATATATATATATATATATATATATATATATATATATATATATATATATATATATATATATATATATATTACATAGTTGCATAGTAATTGAGGTTGAAAAAAGACTTTAAGTCCATCAAGTTCAACCTTTTAAGATCTCCTCTGATCTGCAATATGCGTATTAGTTATTAAATAATTACTTTTTAATTATTATTATTATTATTTTTTTTATTAATAATTATTTAATCCAGAAGAAGGCAAACAGAAAAAAAAAGGGAAACTTAGCCAATTATCTCAAAGGGAAAACAAATTAATTCCTTCCTGACCCCAGATACTGGCGATCGGATTCCTCCCTGGATCAATACTATCTCTGTAATTATCCAGGATAACCATGAATTCCCTTTATAATTAGAAATAAATCCAGTCCCCTTTTAAAGTTATCTATCGAATCCGCTGTCACCACCTCCTCTGGTAGAGAATTCCACAGATTAACCACCCTTACTGTGAAGAACCCTTTTCTTTCTTTAAAGTGGAATCTTTTTACTTCTAACCTCAAGGGATGTCTTCTTGTCAGTTGAAAACCTCTTGGCACAAAAAGCTCCCTTGACAAATCCTTATACTAACCCTGGGTGTATTTATATAAGGTAATCATATCTCCTCTTAGACACCATTTTTCTAGAGAAAATAAGCTTAATTTGGTTAGTCTTTCTTCATAACTTAGCCCCTCCATTTCCCTTATTAGTTTTGTTGCCCTTCTCTGTACTTTTTCCAGCACTAAAATGTCCTTTTTATGAAATGGTGCCCAAAATTGTACTCCATATTCCAAATGAGGGCATACTAGAGATTTGTATAGTGCAGAATTATATCTTCTTCCCTGGCTTCTATACCCTTCTTAATACATGCTAATATTTTACTTGCCTTTGCAGCTGCTGCTTGGCTTTGAGCACTGTTACCTAGGTGGTTATCCACAAGCACTCCCAAATCCCTTTCAATATCTGATAACCCTATATATGCTCTATGACGATTATAACTTGCATGGCTATTTTTCCTTCCCAGATGCATAACTTTATATTTATTCGTATTAAATCTCATCTGCCACTTAGATGCCCATTCCTCTAATTTATACCAATCCCTTTGGAGGGAAAGTACATAATTTTCTGATTTAATTACCTTCCACAACTTTGTGTCATCAGCAAAAATGGAGACACCCCACTCCAATCCCACTTCCAAGTCATTAATAAATATGTTAAAAAGGAGGGGACCTAATATTGAACCCTGAGGAACTCCACTTACCACATTAGTCCAATCAGAGTATGTTCCATTTACAACCATTTGCTTCCTGTCTTTTAGGCAGCTTTCAATCCATAAGCAAATATTTATGGCAATTCCTGTATCTCTTAGTTTGCTCAATAGTCTCCCATGTGGCACTGTATCAAGAGCCTTTGCAAAATTCAAATAGACTACATCCACTGAGTTGCCAAGTTCCTACTTACCTCCTCATAGAAACTAATTAGGTTTGTTTGACATGACCCATCCTTCATAAATCCATGTTGGCTCCTACTTATAATCCTGAATAGACATATTCTTGTATACTATCCCTTATTAACCCTTCTAAAAGCTTTCCCACTACCGAAGTGAGACTCACTGGTCTATAATTCCCCGGATTTGCTCTTGCTCCCTTCTTAAATATAGGTATCACCTGTAAATCCTCTACTTGACAGGAAACTATTGCAGGGGGTGTTGAATGTGTGTCAAGTGACAGGACTTGCTGTAGCATTCTGTTCCAATGGTAGGCATTGTGTTTGTTTATCTAGAAGTGCCAGTAAATGGTGCACTGCAATATCCCAAATATAACATCACTAACACCATTGATAGATGTGGAAGATCCTCTGAGGAACGTGTTTCATCCTGGATATATTTTTTTAGATGAGAGCATTAGATAATAATTCAAGCATATGCTCTAATATATGTAGCTGTAATCATTTATAGTTGCTTTTGTAGTTCAGTGAAGCTGTGAGCTATACCATGTTGGTTCACCCAAGATCAGCAGGTCATAGCAGAGAGGTCAGACAAACTGCAGTCCACTGGTGAAGAAAATGACAACGCACTTCAGTATCTTTGCCATGAAAACCTAATGGATAAGCACAAACAGACACAAGATGTGTCTGGCATGCTGCCGTCCATAGGGTCACAGAGGGTCATATAAATCTGACCAACTGAACAACAACAACAATCCTTCAAATACCTGTTCACTGGACTAACCTTGTTGCAGTGTTGGGGCCATATTCTATTAGCTACTTGCAAATGCCTTGAACTCATAAGTTTGGCTTCGGGTGTTTTTTTAAATAAATGTTTATATGCAATCTATTGACTTAAGTGCCAATCACATATTATAATTGTTGTAATTGTGAGTTGTCGTCACGCAATGATAAAAATTGCGGGCCTCTCAAACTTTGCAAGGCCCGCAAATTTTTGAGACAAAGCTAGTAACACAACCAAAGCCAGTAACACTTAGCCAAAGCCAGTAGCACTTAACCCAATCCAGTAACACAGCCCAAGTCAGTAATACTTAACCCAAGCCAGCAACACAACCAAAGCCAGAAACACTTAACACAAGCCAGTAACACTTAACCAAAGCCAGTAACACTTAGTCGAAGCCAGTAACACTTAGCCGAGGCTCGCAGAACTTTGCTGCAATAAACGCCAAAGGCGCTCATTGCAGCTCTCGCAATAGTGCCTTTTCAGTGTCCCTCTAAGGGTCCTCTGTCCCGGCAGAGATTTCATTTGCCCGCTTATGCTCCACCGATGGAGGATGGAAAGAGATTGCAGACGCCCATAGCCAAAGCCATGAATACTAAACCGAAGCCAGTAACACTTAGCCGAAGCCTGGTCGATATTTGATAAAGCAAGTAACTCGAAAGACCGCCAAAAAAAACAAAATAATGTATAAAATAAATTAAAAACCTTACACACAACTCAGGGGGGCAGCCAGAGAGCCTGTGAGTGAGGTTGCAAGCTAATGTGAGCCCTAATTGCTGTTTTTTGGTGAAAGAAAATCAGCTAAGCAAGGAAAAAAATGGCGGCCGAAAAAACAAAACAATTTTCAAACAGGATCAAAACAAGGCCGAAGCCAGGAACACTTAACCAAAGCCAGTAACACTTAACCCAGGCCAGTAACACTTAGCCAAAGCCAGTAACAACACCAGGCACACGGCACTACACGGGGGGGAGAGTCTCGCTATCGGCGCAAAAGGTGATCATTGCAAAGCACCAAAATTGTGGGTTGGACCATGCCTGCAATGAGTGGCAAGGCCTGTGAAGTAGAAAGTGGCAGGTTGCAGAGGCCTGCAATGAGCGGCGAAGCCAAAGGCGCTCATCGGGAGGCCCATAAAGTAGATGGGAGAGAGGCTAGCAGTGAACGCCGAAGGCGCTCATCGTGGAGCTCGCAATGACCACCGAAGGTGCTCAGAGGGGTCAGAGCCTCGCATTGTGTGGTAAACAGCATAGCCAGCCTTAAAAAAATGTTGTCGTCATTTTTGACGGGCAAGTTGCTAGTAAGTAATATTTGCCGAATATGTAGCAATATTAATAGGGATTTTAAGTGTGTATAAATTTACAAATTGGGCAATAGAATAGGGCCCTGGGTGTGGGCATTCTCCCATCTGGAATACTATGTTATCATGGTTCAACTTCAGCTAGCTGTAGCGGATCTTCAGTTAGACAATATTTCATAAGTGGCATATATCATCAGTTTGTGATTTAAACAATAGAAACATGGGTGTACCATTTGCATTAGTAATGGTTACCTAACTCAGTATTGTGTTACAAGTGTTGGGTCAGAATCCAGGGTTCTATTTGTGGCATGTAACTCTTTGCTAATCTATCTTCTCCACCTATGTTATTAAAACAGGAATGTCGAACCCTTATGTACAAATTTCACGGTCCCACTGTAGGTGTTCTGGTGGACCAACTAAGCAGACAGGAAGCTCTTCATTTTACCATTTAGAGAAAGCTGAATCAGATTTAACACAAGTAGGTTTTGACTGTATTCATGAAAATGGTTAACCAATTTGTATTCTGTGGAAATTCTTCAGTTCCCCACTCAGTCCTGTTTTCTTCTTGATAGTACAATTAATACAGGGTGCTGGGTGATTGAGTGTAAGGGGTAATGCATTTATAGTTTAATATATTTATTAAAGGATTTGCAGCCATGTCCCATACTGAATGGTACATATCACAGGGGTGGTCATTTTGAGAGAACTGTGATCACAAATTATGCCATAGTGGGATATCTAAAAAAACTGAACCTATTGTATAAAAATTGTCTAGTTCAGGTTGGACCGAATATGTGACCAGCTGTGTGGATGGCAGAGGAGATATATTGTGCAAATACTGGAGCATGTAATATCAAGGATAACCAATTAAATAAATTCAGGAAGTATACAGCCTTATTCAATTGCAATTCGGCAAATCTAAAGGGCTTGATATAAGCACAGAGCATATTTTATTTACAGAAGTTTTTAGTTAGTGAAGACCTTGCTTTTGGATAGAAGTTCAGTAACTAAAAACTTCTGTAAAACAAATATGCTCTGTGCTTATATAGAGCCCTTTAGATTTGCCGAATTGCAATTTAATAAGGCTGATAATGTTTATAATACTTGCAAGTTTGTTTCAGAAAGATGATATACTGTATAATGTATATTTATTCTCTCATATAAAAGAAACTTGAAGGCTTGATGCTCTGTAAAGAGAAGTTGGTGCCTCTAATCCAATACACATTGCTTTAGCTGATAAATGTACTTTGTGGTGGTGTCTAAATTGGGATTTGCTGTATTTAATAGGCTTATTTGCCTGGAAACTGTTACTAATTGGGTCTCATTAAGATCAGAGCCTGTCTAGAAAGCCTTGTAACAAAAAATAAACTAATCACTCACCACAAATACTGTAGTAATATAGTACAAATATAAAGGAGACATTGGGAAATATAGTCTACCTTGTATCCTGGATTCAGCACTAGGTAAACCCAGGACATTTGTATGAGCCGGAAAGAAAATAATTGGAAACGAAAATGATAGGTGGTGTAATTTATTCCTTGGCAGTGAACATGTGTTATTCTATAGAATGAGCTTCACACATCAGTTTTATGTAAGACATGCAACAATACTGTATATAGGATATTGGCAGGGCTATCACTTAAGTGATAACTATCATCATAAATCAGGTTCTTATTTGTGAAACATCAAGACATTTATTAGCAGCTAGTGCACTTGTCAACTCCTTAATGTCCATAATTTATTATCAAGACACTTCATGGTGACCAAATTATCATTGAAGTTACATTTTTTCTGTACATTTTGTTTGCAACTAAATCATTTTTATTTATGCTTGCTTTTGAGTCCAAGTTTAATTCCTAGCATTAACAAATTCAGTCCAGTGAGGCACTTCCCTAAATCAGTTTAGCCCATGTATAATTTTTATTTTACTCAATCTTAATGGACATTTTTTAATGGCATACTACCCATGTAGGCAGTATAAGAATTGAGCATATTATTGAAAAATACATTAGATCTTTAAATCTGTGTGTTAGACCTTTTTCTCTGTGTTCTACCTTTTCAATTATTGTGTATAAAATTCTGATCTTGCAGAGTAAGATGATGTTAAACTGATGTTACTAATAAACAAGCTACTAGTTAAATACAGCCCAAATTGGCAGCTGTTTTATTCAGAAATTGGCATTGCTATGGTAGCATAGCATAACTGAAAATATTCACTACTTTTTTGTGTTTTGCTCTAGATGAGCATCCTTGATGTGTGATCCCTTAGCTACTGCTATGTAGGTAAAATAAAATCCATAGGAAATGAAGGTCAGCCGACTTCACATTGCCCTCACTAATTTAACTTTTAACAAAAAAGTATACACTTCATCAACAGTTTATTATAATTACATTTCTCCGTGATTTTATGATCCCTTTAGGAACTACCCTGCTCACTTCTGAAGAGGTCTATATATTCAGGGAAAGCTGGTGTTAGATGAGACTAGGATTTCCTCAATAGCTGTCAGGTGGTACCTAATAAGGACTCAAGTATCCTCCCAAATCATGTTTTGAATGTATAGGGGAAGGGATTAATTATGATGGGTAACTAATAATTTTTTTGAATGCTTACATTTGAATGCTCTGTTCCAGCCTCTAGCATCCATCTTTAAAAAACTCACCAGGCTTCCACAGACACTGCCACAAGCCTCTAGCATCCATCTTTAAAAAACTCACCTGGCTTCCACAGACACTGCCACAAGCCTCTAGCATCCATCTTTAAAAAACTCACCTGGCTTCCACAGACACTGCCACAAGCCTCTAGCATCCATCTTTAAAAAACTCACCTGGCTTCCACAGACACTGCCACAAGCCTCTAGCATCCATCTTTAAAAAACTCACCTGGCTTCCACAGACACTGCCACAAGCCTCTAGCATCCATCTTTAAAAAACTCACCTGGCTTCCACAGACACTGCCACAAGGTATCTACAGCCATCTAACTGATTCACCTTTGACTCTACTGTATCCTCCTGTAACAATAATTATAAATATCCATATCTGATATAATTTTTGTTCACATAGAAACTTTATTACTACTCTGTTAAATTGTAAGCTTTCACACTGTATTTCTCCACCACAATCTCCCGCCCCCCTCACACCTTCTCATCTGTCTGCACCAAATGCTCCTTTTAAATGCATAAATACTGGCTAGCCACAAACTATATCTCACAATCTCTTCTCTGTTCCAGCCTCTAGCATCCATCTTTAAAAAACTCACCTGGCTTCCACAGACACTGCTCTCTCTGCCCTCCCTCCCTGCCCCACTCCCACCCACCCTTGTGTTGTCTCAATTTATAGATACTCATCTGACTTACACCTGCTCACTCAGCATCACCTGCTTCAAATGATTCAACTAATTTAATACACACAAAAAAAAAAGAATATATATATATATATATATATATATATATAATTACACACAACCCAGCTACTCTCCCATCTTGGTCACTAACAATTTTTCTTTTACTCTCACACCTTTATCTTATCTACTCCCTACACCTACACACTGTGTCGAAATGCTCTCTCACTTTTTTCTCCTCCTCATCTTCTACTGCCTCTCTCTCAGACTATCATTTGCAGCCTATCCGTATCACACCTCCAATACTATAACCATCTCACCTTCCTTGCTTTCCTCTCCTCTTCTTTGCTCCCATGAGCTATTCTCTCTCCTCCAATCACAATCTCATCCCCTCCCCAACACTCATAAGCAGAAACATCACTGTAAGTCCCACTCCCATATTCTCTCACTCTCACTCCTCCTTCTGCTAGCTGCCGGAGACATATCCCCTAACCCAGGACCCTCCCTCATTTCTACCTGCTTTCAGCCACGCTCTACTCCAAGGGCAAAAAACACCAGAAAAACACAAAATTTGATACCCATCACTTGTCACAAACCTTCCACTCTTCCTTTCTCCTGTGCTCTCTGGAACGCACGATCTATCTGCAATAAACTCACTTTCACTCACGACCTTTTCACTACCAACTCCCTCAATCTACTGGCTCTTACTGAAACCTGGCTCTCCTCTTCTGATACTGCCTCCCCTGCAGCACTCTCGCATGGGGGTTTTCACCTCAGTCACACACCTAGACCTGGGAACAAACAAGGTGGTGGTGTGGGTGTATTACTTTCTTCTCGCTGTACGTTCCACCTCATACCCCCTGTCCCATCCCTCCAATTTTCGTCTTTTGAAGCTCATACTATCCGCCTCTTCTCTCCTATCTCTCTACGTGTTGCTGTAATCTATCGCCCCCCAGGTACTTCCTCTCAATTTCTCGATCACTTTTCCGCCTGGCTCCCACACTTTCTTTCCTCCAACATTCCCACACTGATACTTGGTGACTTCAACATTGCCATTGACACCCCCACCTCCTCAGCAGCCGCCAAACTACTTGCACTCACCTCTTCCCTCGGCCTCTCACAACTTACAGATTCTTCAACTCACCATGCTGGTCACTCTCTTGACCTTATTTTTACCAATATTACCCACACCTCCAACCTAGTCATCCACCCTCTCCCTCTATCTGACCATCACCTCCTTACCTTCAACCTCAACACATCTTCCTCCTATAACTCTTCTTCAACCCCAGCCACAATAACCCACAGAAACCTGCTAGAACTCGACCCTACCCAACTCTCCACCGTGCTCCAACCTCTTCTCAGCACTATCACCAACCTCAACTGCCCTGACACTGCCACCACACACTACAACTCTACTCTCACTTCCACTCTTGACACTCTGGCCCCCATAACTACACGCAGACGCCCTCAATCTCATCCACAACCATGGCACACTACACACACACGTTACATTCAGAAGTGCTCCCGCACTGCTGAACGACTATGGAGGAAATCACGCTCTGCAGCAGATTTCCTTCACTACAAGTTTATGCTACGTTCCTACTCCTCTGCCCTCAACCTGGCCAAACAGCAGTACTTTACATCACTAATATCAACTCTGTCCTCTAACCCAAAACGTCTTTTTGCCACTTTCAATACTCTCCTTCGCCCACCACCTCCCCCCATCCCTTCCTGTCTCACGGCTGAAGACTTTGCCAACCATTTTACACATAAAATTCAATCTATCCACAATGAACTCTCCTCCCACCATGGCTCACACACTTCACTCTCTCAACTAACTCTACTAACCAACAACACCCAATCTACCCCCCCTTCCATTCCCACAGCCACTCTGGACTACTTTACCCCTGCAACAGAAGATGAAGTCTCCATCCTAATCTCATCCTCTCACCTCACTACCTGTCCTTCAGATCCTATTCCATCTCAGCTCATCCCTCCCCTCTCTACTACACTTATCCCAGCTCTCACACATATCTTCAACCTTTCCCTAAACACCGGCACATTTCCATCATCTCTAAGACATGCCATAATTACACCCACTCTCAAGAAACCCTCATCCGATTCTGACATTGCATCTAACTATCGCCCTATCTCTCTACTTCCCCTGGCTTCCAAACTGCTGGAGCGGCTCGTCTATAACCGCCTCACCAGTTTCATCTCCTCTAACTCTCTTCTGGACACTTTCCAATCTGGCTTTCGGCCCCAACACTCCACTGAGACAGCCCTCATAAAAGTCACCAATGACCTGCTCACCGCCAAGTCGAAAGGCCACTTTTCTATTTTGCTTCTCCTGGATCTCTCTGCCGCCTTTGACACCGTTGACCATTCAATTCTACTCCACATTCTCTCCTCCCTCGGCATTCGAGACACTGCTCTCTTGTGGTTCTCATCATACCTCCAAGAACGATCATTTAGCGCCTCCTTCTCCGGCACATCTTCTTCTCCTCACCCCCTGTCTATTGGCGTACCCCAAGGATCAGTCCTAGGCCCCCTCCTCTTCTCCATCTACACATCCTCACTCGGCACCCTAATAAACTCTTTTGGGTTCCAGTACCATCTCTATGCAGACGACACCCAAATCTATCTCTCAGCACCAGATCTATCCCCCTCTCTTCTAGCACAGGTCTCCGACTGCCTCTCTAGTATATCCTCTTGGATGTCCACCCACCATCTGAAACTCAACATGTCTAAGACTGAACTCTTAATCTTCCCACCCTCTACTACAGCTTCAATTCCTCACATCTCTCTCTCTGTCAACAACGCCATCATCACTCCCACCTCCCAAGCCCGTTGTCTCGGGGTTCTACTGGACCCTGCCCTCTCTTTCATCCCACACATACAGTCTCTAACCAAATCCTGTCTTTTCCATCTAAAAAACATATCCAGAATACGCCATTACCTTACACAAGACACTACTAAGATTCTAATACACTCTCTTATCATTTCTCGTCTTGACTATTGCAACTCGCTCCTTGTTGGCCTGCCCATCACTCGCCTCTCCCCACTTCAATCCATAATAAATGCCTCCGCCAGACTCATCTTCAGTACACATCGTTCAGTGTCGGCAGCTCCTCTTTGTCAATCACTCCACTGGCTTCCCTTAGCCTCCAGAATAAAGTTTAAAATCTTGACCCTAACTTATAAAGCCCTCAACAACAGCGCACCCCCATACATCTCTGCTCTCATCTCCAAATACTCCCCCACACGCCCTCTTCGTTCTGCTAACGACCTTCTTCTTTCTACCACTCTTGTCACCTCCTCTCACTCCCGCCTCCAGGACTTTTCTCGCGCTGCCCCTATTCTCTGGAACTCCTTGCCTCGCTTCACCAGACTATCCTCCTGCCTTAAATCTTTCAAAACATCAATAAAAACGCACCTCTTTAAAGAAGCCTATAACCTTCCTCCCTAACATGCTCAGCACTGCTCAGCACTACTCTCTCCCTACTGTACCAGATACAAACTTTAACCTTTAGATTGTAAGTCTGCGAGTTTCAATCCTGCGCAGTGCTTTAGGGAAAGCGCTATGGACACTGGATTCCAAGCTCAAAGACAGGGCCATACACTCTTTGCAATGTATGAATCTTCAACTTGTCATTGCCTGTAACTTAACTTATGTATAGCGCTACGGAATATGTTGGCGCGTTACAAATAAACGATAATAATAATAATAATAATAATGTGTGGTTTTGGTGATCTACTGTGGGTAAACTTAATTAGCTAAATAAAAAAAGGTGTTTGGGGTGTAGGTTTTTCATGTGGAAGCAGTCTGCATTTTGCTACTCGCATTCCAATTGCTACAGTGAGAAGAAAATGTTTTTGATCCCCTGCTGATTTTGAATGTTTGTCCACTGTCAAAGAAATGATCAGTCTATAATGTTAATGGTAGGTGTATTTTAACAGTGAGAGACAGAATAACAAAAAAAAAATCCAGAAAAACGCATGTCAAAAACATTATAAATTGATTTGCAGGTCAATTAGGGAAATAAGTATTTGACCCCTTCGACTTAGTACTCGGTGGCAAAACCTTTGTTGGCAATCACAGAGGTCAGACATTTCTTGCAGTTGGCCACCAGGTTTGCACACATCTCAGGAGGGATTTTGTCCCGCTCCTCTTTGCAGATCCTCTCCAAGTCATTAAGGTTTTGAGGCTGATGTTTGGCAACTCAAACCTTCAGCTAGGCCACTCCAGGACC
This sequence comes from Discoglossus pictus, assembly GCA_027410445.1. Lineage (NCBI taxonomy): Eukaryota > Metazoa > Chordata > Amphibia > Anura > Alytidae > Discoglossus > Discoglossus pictus. Next base: position 263,399,495 of record CM050167.1, on the reverse strand, counting down.
TTAATTTGCTTCTTCTTGAGCCACGTCTCTGTTGCCTTGGCTGTGTGTTTTGGGTCATTGTCATGCTGGAATACCCATCCACGACCCATTTTCAATGACCTCTCTGAGGGAAGGAGGTTCTCACCCAACATTTGACAGTACATGGCCTCATCCATCGTCCCTTTGATGCAGTGCAGTTGTCCTGTCCCCTTAGCAGAAAAACATCCCCAAAGCATAATGTTTCCACCTCCATGTTTGACGGTGGCGAGGGTGTTCCTGGGGCATAGGCAGCATTCTTTCTCCTCCAAACATGGCGAGTTGAGTTGATGCCATAGAGCTTGATTTTGGTCTCATCTGACCACAACACTTTCACCCAGTTCTCCTCTGAATCATTCAAATGTTAATTGGCAAACTTCAGACGTCCTGTACTTGTGCTTTCTTGAGCAGGGGGACCTTACAGGCGCTGCAGGATTTCAGTCCTTCTCATTGTATTGTGTTGCCAACTGTTTTCTTGGGTACTATCTTCCCAGCTGCCTTGAGATCATTGACGAGATCTTCCTGTGTAGTTCTGGGCTGATTCCTCACCGTTCTCATGATCACTGAAACTCCCCAAGGTGATATCTTACATGGAGCATCAGACAGAGTGAGACTGACAGTTATTTTGTGTTTCTTTCATTTGCAAATAATCGCACCAACTGTTGTCACCTTCTCAGCAAGCTGCTTGGCGATGGTCTTGTAGCCCATTCCAGCCTTGTGTAGGTCTACAATCTTGTCCCTGACATCCTTGGACAGCTTTGGTCTTGGCCATGGTGGAGACTTTGGAATCTGATTGATTGCTTCTGTGGACAGGTGTCTTTTATACAGATAACAAGCTGCGATTAGGAGCACTCCCTTTAAGAGAGTGTTCCTAATCTTATTTCTTACATGTAAAAAAGACATCTGGGAGCCAGAAATCTTGCTGATTTGTAGGGGATCAAATACTTATTTCACTCATTGACCTGCAAATCAATTTATAACTTTTTTGACATGTGTTTTTCTGGATTTTCCTTTGTTATTCTGTATCTCACTGTTAAAATACATTTACCTTTAAAATTATAGACTGATCATTTCTTTGTCAGTGGACAAACGTTCAAAATCAGCAGAGGATCAACTACTTTTTTCCCTCACTGTAGTTACAGGCTCAAAATCACTGCGGTTGTCAAAAACTTAACTCTGTCCTATCTGCTCCTTTGATGTTCAAACCCTGTAAATGTGACCACTGCTAATGACACAAAACACATATTTAATTACAACAATTCAACAAGCACGCAATTGCCTTCAAACCCATAAATGGCAAATGTATAAACAAATTCTATGAGTACTAGATAGGACTCGTAAGTGGGTTAAACACCTGTTTGTAACACTGCAAAAGCAAATAAACACACACTACTGTACTTAAAAAGCAATGAAAGGCATTAGAATTAATTTCACAACAGTGTAAAACTCGCAAATGTGTAATAAAAAAAAAATGATGTTTTATTTCCGTGTTATATCGATCCCTGTAATCAAGGAGTTAATACATATCATGGAATCCGCATGCACTAGAACAGTTGATTTATAATTTTTTATTGATTTCTACATTTCTGGATTGCAAGTCTGATTGCAAATGCTTATGTAAAATGTGAGCCTTAGCTTGTGCATAAAATGGCCTAATGTGATTGAGACTTTTTATTTGTACCTTTAAGTATACTTTGGAATAATATATATAAACTCATTGTGAGGTCAGTTCCCCTGTATTATTTATGTACATTAGCTAAGTTTTAAGTCATACAAAAAAAACTCTTTCCCTTTGATGTGCATGTATCTCATTAATCTCATTATCGCCCCAGCATTTAAAATCCTCCATAATTAAAAGTTAATTAGTTATGAAGCATTGTGCAGCTTTAATAAATAGTTGGGTTTTCCCAAATCTCACAAATGATTTATGACATGTTCTTACCAGCAATTGTTGTGACATTTTAACCAGCAGTGTTAATTTCCACCTCTATAAGGCTTTTCATGAAGATTTTCCTTAAAACAGGCTTTGATTCAGGCTTAACAGAAAGGTGTGCTTTTTTAATTGTTTTTACAAATAACTTGCTCTCTTGTTAATACTATGAATTCCGATTACTTTATTGTACCTGCCATAGTTCTTGTATTTGCCAGCATCCTCTTAAATAGACACAATAAAGGCATGAAATATGGTAGAATGTAAAACTAAATATGTTATAACAATTAAATTACAACTAGGATGTTATTTTAAACATTTGCATTTACTTACTGTAAACAATATACTCTGCCCACAAGCCTTCATGATCATCCCAATTGCTTTATATTGGTGCTAGAGTTTAATTATTACTAATCCTTGCTGATTACTCTCAAAGGGTCTACACATGCTCACATTTATTTTATTGACTGCTGCCGGTTTCTTTTTGAGCACATGCAGTTACCTGGGAAGCACATTATTAATAATTACACTCTAGCGGAAAGATAAAGGCAATTTTAACATGGAGGATAAGAAAGCATAATACACCAAATAACAAACCTTAAAGTTTACTCTAATAAAGTATGTTTTTGCTTCTCATTTACCCTACACTAATATCATACAAAAAGCATTCACACTTCAACAAAGGGAAAATTCATAAACTGTTATCAGAACACTAATGGCCAGACAATCACTAAAATGATTGATCCCAAAGGACAGCAGACAATTATTTATTTTCTTATCCATTTACTCAATCCCAACAGGGTACTACCAACACCAACATTTATATCATTATCACTGAGGAATCCGTCAGCAAAACGACGAAGCGTGTTTGATGAAGTGTATTTACACATTAATATCATCTCCAACACTTCAAAGAAAGTGGAGACATCATTTTTATGCACCAACCTATCAAAGTTTTTATAGGTTTTAAATCTTTTAGAGTTTGTTTTTACTTTCTATTTTTTCTTTGTTCTATCCGTTGTATATGTCATACACCAAAGACAGACTACTGGTTATATTTTATCTGTGGCATTCTATGAATAAAACCTGTTTATCAACCCTGATTTCCATCTCATTTGGGGTGCGTTTGAAGGATCCATGGCTGTTTAGACACTATCATTACAGCAAAACTGCAACAGGTGGCCATATCCACATCAATAGGCAGCCATATCCACAGTACTAATCTACCTCATTGCCACCGGGATTTTTGCACTGTGAGAACAGGTCCAAATGGCAACCAGCCAATTGATAGATACATAGGCCCTCATTTAATTGCGATTTGGCCAATTGAATAGTGCTCTAAATAAACACATAACATATTTTTTTAAATAAGTTTTTAGTTAGTGAAAACCTTGCTTTTGGATAGATGTTTACTAACTAAAAACTTCTTTAAAAAAATATGTTATATGCTTATTTAGACCCCTATTCAATTGGCCAAATTGCAATTGAATGAGGGCCCTAGCATCTATCTATCTGTCCGCCATCAGTACAGTGTATATATAAAACATTTCTACATAAAAGAGACCAACATTGAGAGCATCGGACTAAACATTACCCCATAACTTTGGGACTACCGAAGGGATTGTGCGCTTTTTCCACTCCACCCTTGTATTTCTCTTTTTCTCTGGCACTGACGTGAGCAGAGCCCAAGAAAAGCTGCAGATCCGATTGCAAATCAGTCTTCTAAACACTAATTGATTGTAGTTTTACTGACGTCATGATGACGGTCTTATTTACTATTGGCTCTGTCTAAATTGTAACTTAAGGACTTGCTTCACAGATCATGACCATGCCCTAAAATGCTACGTACGGGTCCATGGTTTGCATGTTGGGGCTGTGAGCATGTAATTATGGGCTTGAGTCAATTAAATACATCTATATATGGAGCAAATTTCTAACCCACAGAGAAACGGTCAGTCTGAAGGTAATTACAGGCTTGGAATTAAATGGGGGCCTATGTGTGTACACAGAGCTTTCGATGTATGTCTACAACTTAGTATTCACATGGTATCGTATGGTTGTAGCACAACTGAATAACACATAATTTTTCAATAATGCATATTTCCCTCTTTGGTCATTTTAAATGTTTGGAGTTATGAATTAATGTTGCAATAATAGAGTAGATAAAGTAGTAAAACAATAATAGTGAAATACTGTCAAAGTGTTTCTTTTCAATTAATTCTCAGATTTCTTCTATTCGGGAAATTGTTTGGATTCCTATACAAACTGCTTTTCCACAATGCGATTATTTTCTAATCAAAAGATAATAAATGGGGTGCTATGTGAATTCTCATCTACTGGATTGTTTTCGTTTTAATAGTCTGGTTTCCTTTTTCCACTAATTTTACTCAGCAGAGAGATAACATTCAATATTTCTTAAGAGTGGTGTAACATTCTTTCAGCATTACAAACTGAGTATAATCTTTCAAGTAGTTACACTCTGTTTTTGTTTTTCACACCTTACCAAAATAACCCTACTCTGAAGCCCTCACAAATATCCCAATATAATTTTTATGTTATATATTTGTTTTGTTTTCATATTTCTGTTAACTTTACAATTTCTGCAAATGTACATTCCATTTTAAAATAGAATTACATTCAGCTGCTGTAAAGCAGTTCTACAATTATAATCCAGTGTTTAACATCTGAAAAATCTGTTTATAATACCGTAGTAAACTCTTCTAAAGGGGTAAAACCTCAATATTTATTTTTGATACAGAGAGCATGAAAAAAAAATCATTTCTAAAACAATCTTTCTTTACAGTGAAAAGTTTATTCTCATTTTGGACCATTCTTTTCTGATTGGTGAGTAATATAACTAACTGCTGTTGATAATAAAAAAAAAAAGATTCTAGTTAGAAAGAAAATGTAAACAAAAAGTAAATGTAAAAAAAAAAACAGTTAATGCAACAAAGAGACTCGGTTATATAGACATACAATTCTCATTCAGTAAACTGGAGTATCGCAAAATATATGGTTTTACTGTATATACACAGTTATATTGTTGCTCTTAAAAGAGCTATTAAATGGATAGTCATTTCCCAAGAGTTAACATCTGTCATATGTAACAACTGTGGGCATGGGCTGTAAAGCATCCATGTTGAACTGGTCAATGGATTAAAGAGTGAAAAATGTTGTTTATATGAGTTTATTTGCATGTCACCTCCCTGTTATCCAGAATACAGTGGAAACATTGTATTTTGGGTTGTTCTGATCTGGAAACAAGTGTTCTGACTTGTTTAAGACAAGCAAATGTACACAAGTATTATTTTTGCTTATTGGACTCTACATAGTGAAGGGCTTTTCTCACTCTTTTGCTGCCATAAACTAAATGAATTCATGGTAAAAATGCAGTTTTTTTGTATTGTTCAATGTGTCTGCTTTTTGCTATGCCCATTTTCCACACAAGAGTCTTTTCTGCAGTGTTGAGGCGGAATGGTATTCCACTGAAAACAAAGCTCAGAACAACAAAAAAGCAATATATTTTCAGAAAACAATTAACAGGGTAGATTTTATTTAATTTCTGCCTAGGTGACAAGTCCCAGGCATACAACATCACTTTTTCAATGGGCATCAGGGTATCTGAAGTTGCTGGTGCAGTGTCGCAACATACTGTGTGATAATCTTAGGATGGGTGCATATCAAGTGGAAAGAAGTGATAGCTACTACTTATACTTGCCTATATAAGGCGCTCTGAATTGTGAATTGATCTATTGCAACCTAAAACATGAATATGCCCCATTTTTCTTGGCTACACATACACAGCTGTAACTATGGTAACAATTACTGTAATGATAGTCCACAAATTGGTCTTCATTCAGTATAGATGCTCCCACATTATTACTGAAAGCGGGTTATATATATATATATATATATATATATATATATATATATATATATATATATAAATATATATATATATATATATATATATATATATATATATATATATATATATATAAAAGTTAAAATGGTATACAGAACCCCTTTAGAATCTCCTTATAAATGATTCTGGGGCACATGCTGACAATATGTTATATTAAATATGTAAAAGCTTATTCCATGGCTTTAGACTTAAATGCAGTGTGTAATTGTGCTTACCAAATAGCAGCGCTTAGCTGTGTTTTATACACACACACAGGTTTTTGCCAGCCACTGGAACCCATTCATAGGAGCCTTTTTTCAGAAAATTAGAAAATATGTTTTCCTGTCTTTAAAGACTATTATTATACATTAAGTCCTATGTGCAACATTTCTCCAATTATATTATATATCATATAAAGATACAAACAGGAGCCTGTCCTTTGGACATGACAATGGCCAAAATCCAATAAGCTTCTCAATGGCTGTAATCTAAGACAAAACCTGATTTGCAGGCCCTGGGTGCCTTGGTGAATGCTGGTCAATGTCCATTTACTGATGACCAGGGGAATGCTCTTAACATTCTTGTATTTCAGCAGTGGCATTAGAGAGATATGTCCATGGCTAACTCTGACACAAGTGAACAGTTTAAAGCTTTGAATATGAAGAAATTGACCAAAGAAAAAACTTAAAGACTGGATTACGTTTTTGGGACTTTCACTTAGAGTTAGTATTGTTACTTTAACTTACATCTTAACTTTATAAACCTTGACACAAGTTTAACCTTTGCCGTTAATCCTGTAGTTATCCATGCTCTGAGATCTGCATTTGAATCTTCTCTCACAGGATCAAAATAAAGAAGGGCTGAAAGTCGTTGAGTACAGGATTTAAGCCTGGTTTTCGTACAGCTTAGATTTTTTTTGTGCAAGAAAAATAAATGTCACATCAAGAGTTATATTGGGGATTATACTGCATGCAAGCAGTACGTTTGTACGATTAATTTGTGTATTAAAAAAAAGTATCTAACATAGCATGACTCCAGGGCAAGTGATGATTCTTGTCAAGTGTGGAATTAATAGTAACTAATGTAAAATGTGTTGAAAAATAAGTGAAGAACGCACTTTGTCAGTCACCGTGGATGTATTTCCTGATGGGTGCTCTTTCTCTAGAATAAAAGAAATGTTGTCAGTCAGTGAGTGAGAACTGAGTCACTGTACAATCTGAATGATTCACACAACAATAATGCAATTAATACTTTAGACAAGTATAACTTTAAGGCATTTTCCACTGTCAACAAACATTCACTATTTTCTGAAGACATGTTAAGAAATATATTAAGCCATTAATTAGGTAAATATTACTTGCACTAGCCAGTTTGAAACAGTGTAACATACACAGAACATAGCAACAAACACAAGTAGTGTAATAGCTAATTTACTGCATGTTGACTAGCCATTAAGATATAAATCATACTAATTATCAATGCATAATGCAATTACATAAAACATTATTTTAAGTTAGATGTTTATGAGACAGAAAAGAGTTCTTCACAGTAAAAAAGGGTTCTTCATTCTTATTACACAATTCGCTACCAAAGGAGGTGGTGACAGATTCAGCAGTTAATTTTAAAAAAGGGGCTTCACCTATTGTTGAATAAAAAGGGCATGCAAGGTATGTTAATTTGAATATGTATGATAATGATTCAGGGAATAATCTGTTTGCCATTTTATGGGATGAGGAAGTTTTTGTTTTTTTCGGTAATGAGAAAAACGCAATGTTTGAACTGGGCTTTTCTGTTTGCTTTTCTTTGGATCAATTAGCAGTTTCCATATTAAACGTATGAGAGGAGATCAAAAAAGAATGAACTTGATAACTTGAACACTTTTTTCAATCTTAGTTGCTCTGTTACTTTGTAAATACTTGCACAACATCATATATGTGGTTATATATATATATATATATATATATATATATATATATATTTTTTTTTATATATACAGTATATATATATATATAAAGATTGAGGTAGCAGTGAGTGTCCAGAAATCTAGATAAATATTCATATAGAGTATTGTAGTATATATGATACATTCTTTTATTGGAAAAACATATTCATAGTTATAGCGATGAGCCTCTCAAAACTAATGTGAAGAAAGAGTAGGAAGATATATTGATTAAAGCAAGTACTGCAAATGAGAGCTAGTTATCCTAACAGCAATGTCTGAACCATGATTTTCTCTTACATCCTGGAAACAGATGACATCAGTGTAATTTACAGCCACAGAAGTCTCAGTAGATTTATCAGCCAATGATTCTTGTATTCCAATAAAGGTCAACGTACAAAAAAAAATGCTCTTAAAGGTCAGATTAAGCTGCAATATGCTGCAAAATATGTGGTTGAATTACAATGTTTATGCTTGAAGAAGCCTTTATACTTTACAATCCCACATATAAGATAATTGCTTTAAACTTTTACAGCAGTTCTTTTTTATTAGTTGTTTTTTTACTTGATCTGTATGGCTGACTCACATGGCTGGAAGGGGAGGTTGAAATGCATTAGAGTCTGATCTTAAATCATTGAGTTCTTAGGAAGTTGCTGCAATCAGAGCTCATTTGGTTTTACTTAATCTGTGACACGGCAGCTACTGTTCCATTACTGAGGCTGGAGCTGCCTCTCTGTAGGATTATATATGGTAGATTAATTTGTCCTGCAATAAATCGCTAATGTGAATGAAAAACATTTTATTTCTATTTGATATGCAGCAAACATTACATTAAGAGATTGCATTTATATTGTATATAAGTGTGTTGCATGCACATATCAAAACAACATAAAGGCTTTGTGGAATGCCTACCTCTTGCCTATATTGTCCCTTATTTAAGTCCATATTGAAAGGAAATTATATAATAAAGACTCCAAGAATCATATTTAAAATATAGACAGTACCAAGTACTCAATGCTAATAAAAAAAACTGATGTTCTTATAATAAACATACATTGTAGTTTGTAAATGCAGTCTGCCAAACATTTATTTACTGTTCCTGGACTCTAGCTATACTATATTTTTTGTTAGTATATAATAATTCCCCAAGGGCCTTACACATGCTCGAAGTTATTGCAGCAAGGTGTTGAAGGCATAACATAGCATCTGACATTTTAGCATGGGCAAACCTCCAGGGAGTAATTAGTAATGTTTAGAGACTAATTAAACTATAAAAAAGGAGAATCAGAAAGGATGATTGACATTCAAATATTCAAAACTTCAATTGTATGCTATTTTTTAACTTTTTTCCCATTAGAGACTGAGTGAACACAAATAAATGAATAAGTGAACAACCCTTAGCCATGTATTTGTCTGTAAAATATTAAGGTTCTCAATTTTCCACACCCGTTTAAGGGCCCAGGCCAGTCACAACAAGGTGACTAATCACACAGATCTGTTCCTTTTGTGCAGACAATCCCATCTGAGCCTGAGGAAGAAGAGAAAGACAGACAGTCAAGTACATAGTAATTTCACAATCACATGAACAATTCAAACAAAAAGCCAAAAAACAACAAATGATCACACTACAAATCATCAAGATAAAATGATGCTGAAAGCATGGTCTTAGAATGCAACAATAATTGGTGAAGAAAAAACAATGGAAAATAGCTTATGTGAACAAGGTCCAGGTCAAGGGTAGCACATTTTTAAGGGGCAGCAAGCTGCCTCTGGTTGCCGGTGTAGTACCTTTTTGACTGTGTATATACATAAAAACACATACTTGTGTGTGTTTATCTGAGACTAAAGGTACATAACAAGGGGACAGTTGGAGTAGTAACAGTGGCATGGATGTGCACCAATCTGACAGCCTTATTAAATTGCGATTTGGCCAATTGAATAGGGCTCTATCTAAGCACAGAGCATATTTTTTTACAGAAGATTTTCGTTAGTGAACTTCTTTCCAAAAGTAAGGTCTTCACTAACTAAAAACATCTGTAAAAAAATGCTCTGTGCTTATACAGAGCCCTTTTCAATTGGCCAAATTAATAGGGCTGTGAATCTGTATGGCAGCAAAAAACTAAATGCTTCACAGCTTATAATGAGTGAAAGAATGAGATTGTCACACAGACAAATGTAAATATGTAATCATATACTGGTTCAAGACAATAATGCAATGATTGTTTCCACTATGGGAATATAATTTATGTCTATAATGATCCAGTTGTCATGACTTTGTAAAGAGTATTATATAACACATTTCAGTTTATTGTGTTAAAAAATATATATTTTATGAGACAACTTACGCTAAAAATCCTATTTTTCCACTGAAGTTTAGATGGAAACACTTACTAACCTTTCAACCTGTGTCTTATTGTGTAGAACATTTCCCTAGTCACTAAAGCTGTGCAGTAATGAGGCAGTTGTATGATGTCTGATACAGACTTTGCCATAGACTGAAAAAAGATGTGAGGAGCTCAAAGCACAAAGATAGAATTAACTAAAACTGAAAATAATGCATCCTGATTGTATGTTGTAGTATAACACTTGCTAATAAGTGTCACTCCTTCACAAGTTTGTCAGCATGTTGCAACCAATCTTTAGGTCTCCCCAGTACCACATGTGACAAAAAATGGCAAACTGAAAAGTACCTCTAGGACTACTGATTTTCTTCTGCACAGAATTGCCTGGCTTTTTGGTCAACCACTTCTTTGTAGGTAGGGTCAGAATAATGTAAAGGATACTCCTAATTTCTAATGGCAAAAGTAATCTAAAACTAATTTTATATGAACTCTTAAGTTTGTACCATCCAAGCTATGAAATGTGTGTATCCTCTTACACCTTTTTGGAGGTATTGCAATGTAAGCAGGGGCCATTCAGTGGCAGGTGTCCCATATATTGTCTTGTGTCATTTTAACAGGAGCCATTTCTTAAAGATTGATTACATTCTTAGGTCTATGTCTGTGTTTTTTTGTCGTTCAGTCGTGTCCGATTCTCTGTGACCTCATGGACCACAGCATACCATGCCGATCCACTTGGTATTCATAGCAGAGATACTGGAGTGGGTTGCCAGTTCCTTCTCCAGTTGACCACAACTCTTGGTATTCCTCGGTGGTCTCCTTTCCAAGTACTGACCAGGCCCATCAATGCTAGCTTAAAATAAGGGCTAATTGTCTTCTTTTATTTCATCACATAACTGAAGAAAAAAATCCATATCATCATATAGTGAATAACCCCATAAAATTAGCACAACTTTCATCTCAAGATCTCCAATTATACATCAACTTAACTTATGTCTGTAATGTAATGTTAAGTTACAGAACCTCAAAGCTGTGGGTTTTCACAAAGCCCTACCTGCTGAAGGTGAGCTGAAAGAAACATTCAGACAACCAAATGAGCCTATACAAGCTGTACATAGGCTCACTCACAAACTACATAAAGTAACATATACAATTGCAATTTGTATCATAATTACAATAGCAGGCATGCATAAAAATTAGATCTAGATCTTCAAAGGCTTTAAAGTGGATTTTGGAGAGATAGGCTTCACACCATGTTCAGCCCACACAAAGATTTAAATCTCACCATCCCTCTTAGCAATGATAACTATCAATCAGCTAATAACCTGGGTATTAATATCCCTAATATGTCGCTCCCTTTCATGATCGCTACCTTGTACTTCAATGAAATTGTGAGCTATACCATGTGGGGTCACCCAAGATGGGCAGGTCATAGCACAGAAACCAGACAAATTGTGGTGTACTGGAAAAGCAACTGGCAACCCACTCCATTATTTTCGCCATGCAAACCATATGGATAAGCACAACAATACACAAGATGTGCCTGGCGTGCAATGTCCATATGGTCACAGAGAGCCAGACACGACTGAAGGGCAGAACAACAAAATATGTCTATCCTTTATAGTGAATGTTGTTACAGGAACTTCCTTATGACATTTCATGCAGTATCTCATTAGTGGATCGTAAAAATTGCTAACATTAATTTATGTAGTTGCCACGCATCAATACATCATAATTTCATAAACGTGGGCTGCAATGTCTGCTAACATGAATGTAATTGTGGATAAAGTCGCAGATCACAAGGAGTCATTGCCTTTATAAATGTAATTTTACTTTACCTTGAGCAGTGTGACCAAGCCCTTAGAAAAACTGGTAGTTAGAGACATTTAGGACAATTGTCTGAAACCAATAAAAGAGCATGATGACCATTTAATGAAGCATAATGTAGATTTGGGTTTCTTTCAAACTTTTATAAGAATTCTCATTTTCCTATGAAAACCACCAGCCATTAAAAACTTTACTAGAGGAAATCTGAGTCGGGAAGTCAGTACAGTTAAAGTGGTTGTTAAAAAGAATGGGAATGAAGGTGAGAATAGATACCATGCCAGCTTTAAGACCTCTCCATCTTGAATCTTACCTGCTCTTACTGGGCTTTTAAATAAACACTGCTAACAAGCTTTAAGACCCCTCCATCTTGAATCTTACATACTCTCTCTGGACTTTTAAACAAACACTGCTACCTCTGCCCTCCCTCCCTACCCGCTTTTAATTTATAGAAGACCAAATGACTCACACCTGCTTAGTCAGCATCACCTGCTAAAAAAACATTATTTAAAAAAAGTGACAAAAATCTTCGCTACTTACCCACCATTCTGATAAACCTTCACTCACTCTCCCAGCCCCCCCCCCCCCCGCTCCTAAATTTATATTAATAAAACTATCATATCTTAGGCTAATAATTGTTCCTCCACCTTCATCTAATCTTCTTCCTGTGCTTACACACTGTGTCAGAATGCTTTCCCACGCTTTCCTCTTCCTTATCTCTTTCTCAGCCTTTCCTCTGCAGCCTTGGCACATCATGTCCCCAACAATATAACCATCTCACCTTCCTTGCTCTCCTCTTCTTTGCTCCAATGAGCTCCTCTCCCTCCTCTAGGCACAATCTCATCCCTTCCCTAAAACTCATAAGCAGAAACACTACTGTAAGTCCCACTCCCATCTTCTCTCGCTCTCACTCCTTCTCCTGGCTGCTGGAGATATATATCCTAACCCAGGCCCCTCACTCATCTCCACCTGCTGTCGGGCATGCTCTGCCCCAAGGGCAGCAGACAACCAAAACACCCAGAATTTAATACCCATCACTTGTCACAAACCTTCTACTCTACCTTTCTCCTGCTCCCTCTGGAACGCATTGTCTATCTGCAATAAGCTCACGTTCACTCATGACCTATTCATTACTAACTCCCTCAACCTATTAGGCTCTCACTGAAAACTGTCTATCCTCCTCAGACACTGCCTCCCCTGCAGCACTCTCTCATGGTGGTTTCCACCTCAGTCACAGGCCTAGACCCGGTAACAAACAAGGTGGTGGTGTAGGTGTATTACTTTCCATTCAATGTACATTTCACCTCATACTCCCTGTTCCATCCCTCCAATTCACCATCTTTTGAAGTTCACACTATCTGCCTCTTCTACTCCACATCCTCTCTTCCCTCAGCATTCGAGACACTGCTCTCTCTTGTTTCTTATCATTACTACAATATTGAACATTTAGGGTCTCCTTCTCTGGCACCTCTTCTTCTCCTCATCCTCTGTCTGTTGGCATACCACAAGGTTCAGTCCTAGTCCCCCTCCTCTTCTCCATTTATACACCCTCACTTGGTACCCTAATAAACTCTTTTGGGTTTCAGTATCCTCTCTATGCAGATGACACTCAAATCTACCTCTCAGCACAAGATCTATCACCCATTCTTCTAACACATGTCTCCAACTGCCTCTCTAGTATATCCTTTTGGATGTCCGCCCACCATCTCAAACTCAACATGTCTAAGACTGAACTCCTAATCTTCCCACCCTCTACTAAACCATACATTTCTCACATCTCTCTCACTGTCAACAATGCCATCATCACTCCCACCTCCCAAACCCGTTGCCTTGGGGTTCTACTGGACCCCGTCCTCTCTTTCATCCCTCACATACAGTCACAATCAAAATCTTGCCTTCTCCATCTAAAAAACATTTCCAAAATACGCCACTACCTTACACAAGACACAACTAATATTCTAATACATTCTCTCATCATTTCTTGTCTTGACTAAAGCAACTCCTTTCTTGCTGGCCTGCCCACCACCCGTCTTTTCCCACTTCAATCCAAAAAGAATGACTCCTCTACCATACAAAACGTTCAGTGTCTGCAGCACTTCTCTGTCAATCACTCTACTGGCTTCCCTTAGCCTCCAGAATAACTAACTTACAAAGCCCTCAACAACAGCGCACCCCCTTACACCTCTGCTCTCATCTACAAATACTCCCCTCTTCATTCTGCTAATGACCTTCTTCTTTCTACCACTCTTGTCACCTCCTCTCACTCCCGCCTTCAGGACTTTTCTCGTGCTGCCCCTATTCTCTGGAACTCCTTGCCTCGCTCTACCAGACTATCATCCTGCCTAAAAACCTTCAAAACCTCACTAAAAACACATATTTTTAAAGAAGCCTATCACCTTCCTAACATACACAACACTTCTCTCACCCTCCTGCACCACACACAAACCTTTAGACTGTTAGTCTGTAAGTTTTCAATCTTGCATGGGGCTTTAGGGAAAGCTCTATGGACACCGGATTCGAAACAGAAAGACAGGGCCCTCCATTATTTACAATGTTTTAAATTTTGAATATGTCTGTGCCTGGAAATTAACTTATGTATAGCGCTACGGAATATGTTGGCACATTACAAATAAATGATAATAATAATTATAGTGGATAGATCATAATCACAACATGCCATCTCAGATGATATTTTAATGAAAGACTATAGAGAGAAATTATAGTTTCTGTTAATGATCCCTTAAAATTGAGAAGATATTTAAAATAGAAATTGGCTGTAAAAATTTAGTAAGGGAAAATAATAAATAATGCTCACGGTGCTGTATTGGCTATTTGGCTATAGCTTGATAATGAAAAAGTGTTTTTAGAACTTAAAAATACATTTTTTTTCTGCATTAGTTTCAGCTGCTTTCTTAAAAGGGAGAGTATTTGTAAATGATTTTCAATAGTCCTACTGATAGAAGCGCTCTTTGTATTGCCACATTTCCATGCTTGTGGATGGGAGTTTGCTCAGCATTCAAGACCCCATCCTAGCTATAGGAACAGACCATAATGGAGGCTATCCCTGCAGCATAATTGAACATATATTTTTTTTAATTGTATTTCCTAATAAGCAAATTTCTCTATTGTAATGGTAGTTCTTGAAAACAGTACATTCTAAAATTAGAACTACTGTTGTCTTTTCAGGGTTGAATCACTCTTTTGAATGCGACCAGACTTATGCTTCAGGATATTTCTCTCCTGTGAAAGGTGCAAGTGAGGAAAAAAGAGTGCTACTCTCTGAGTGGGTTATCATTTCTATAGGACAAACCTACTTAGGTTTGATTCTCAGATTAAGCATCTCTGACTTTGTTTATGCATGTATGCAAATGATTCTTCGAATTTGGTCTCACTAAGGGTCATAGGGGGGTCTATCCTGGGAATTCTTGTTCACTGTCCTTTAGGGAGTACAGCTACAATTCACTGACAAGGAGCAAAAGGCAGAAATATATGTCTGGGATCTGTGGTTTCTCCCATTTAGGGGGTAATTGCCTGTCATTTTGGGTCTGAATCACTCTTTCAAGTGATACCAGACTGATATTCTATAGGATATTTCTCCTCTCTGAAGAGCACAGGTGAGCAAAAAGAGTGAGTGTGTTACCATGCCCACCAAACAAACCTACTTAATCCCCCATCATTAAAACATTGCGAGAGAACTGCTACTAGTGAACTTATGACAAAGCCAAAAAGGAAGGCAAAAATCTCCATTAATTTTTGCACTGACAATAAATAATGAGTTACTTCCTGATACTCAAACACCCAAAGCCTATGCTATTAAGACTTTATGGATCACTCACAAATCAGGGCACGAGTACTAAAAACTACCCGCAAGTGGTTTTCAAACCCTTCCTGAGTCCCCCTGAAGGATTTAAAGTGATAGTATAGCACAAAAAGCACTACAAAATGATAAAATGTCAACATTATTTGACACTTAACAAATGGATATCAACATATGCATAATTAAAAAATATGATATGCTAGTATTAAGTCCATTTTATGATACAAAATCCAGGGTAACACACAACCCAGTACTCAAGGGGTTAATACACGTCACAAAACCATGTTGCCTAGGAAAAAACACTCAAATGCATTGACTATAAATATATCATATTTAAAAAAAAAATAAACAAATCTTTATTTATTGAAGATATAAATAAAATTGTCACATCTTTTTAATATCAAAATATATTATTAAATACAAACAAATTTCTTTATATATATTTCTAATGTTTCCTTGCCACAGGAGTTACGGCACTTGTTGTGCCACACATTATAATATTCATGACGTTTGCATTTCCTATTGGCTTCTAGAGCCCTGTCTCATCTGTAAAGTTTGTTTTGGCTGCTCCCTGCAAAAAAATCTGTTGCGGCTACAGCAGGATTTACACCTGTGGGCTGAGTGCTCTAATCTAGGGAAGTGAAAGATTTACATTAGTGTAGAACTTAGGAAAAAAAGCTCCAGGCGGCCAATTTACCTCAGTGTCCTAACGTAGAGCATCTGATTTACATGGAGGCAAAAGTCTGAGCATGCCTAGTCGTTTCTGTGTAGCTCACGGCCCAGAAGACCATGGAAAAGTTCAATGTTATTTCACTGTAGGAAAACATTTTTAACTACATTCTATTAATATAGTATTTGTTATTAACTATAGTCTTAAATTATACCATATTTTGAGCCTTTGCTGTATCACTTTAACTATTTTGGTATCTGATTTACAAGGACTAGTGAAGTACTAAAGCTTTTATATATATTAAAAAAACAAGAGATTTATATATATTGTGAAAAACTATAATATATATATATATATATATATATATATATATATATATATATATATATATGGCATCAAATTATCTACCACTGACCGCAATGTCTGGTTCTATTTTTCAATATACAACAAGTCCCACAATCATATCTCACAAAAAAAATTAAATAAATAAAATACATTGGAGTGTTTTAAATGTAAATATAAATATAAATGTATATATTATATATATATATATATATATATATATATATATATATATATATATATATATATATATTAGGTCTGCAAATCTCAGGTTATTCAAAAAATATATATAAAGTTATAATGGCAACAAATATAATAAATGTTCTACCCCTTTATGAGCCCCTTTTTACCCCAGGCTCCAGCTGCTGTCCTCTGAAACTTTGTTACATTAATATAATTTTCCTAAACTACAAAACATTTGTTTTTTATTTGTTGTTGTTGTGCTTTAATTTGTAGTCCCCTAATTTGCACTGTAATGTCAAAGTTTAATTAGCGACTGAATTACAATCCTTCATCTCCATCAACCAAAAAGTAGTAATAAAAAATAATGTTTAGAATAGCTTTTGCAAATTAACTTTTTAATTGCGTGTCTTTTAACAATGATAAATATGTGTTAATTACCACTGTGGATAGAAAATTCAAATCATGTATGTACACACCCAAAATTAAATTATGTGTGACTAATTTTGCACAAACTCATTATTCTGAGCAATTTGTCTGGTTAGCAGACAACACCTTCCGTCTTCTTGGAAGACAGGTGTGGGAATCACCCTTATACTAGTGACTAATTGTAACATCACAAGAAGATGGAAAAAATGTAAAATGAATTGCATGTAAAGACAAAATTCTTCAATATAACCCAGTTTCATGAAATTCTAACTAAATGATGTCCAGTTTGCTCTTATTTGCATGTCTAGACTTCTGTTAATTTGCATCCATACTTTTACATTGTGCTACACCGCCATATAATGCAGTTACTTTTTTAACATGATCCAAGTGGTTTTGTGATAATGTAGCAATGGTCCAATATCCGTGTCTTTTTACAGAAACACGTTTTAATACTATATTCAAAAGGCCACAGGATGAACATTCCTTTACAGATGGAAGTCCTTAGAAACAACATAATCTAGCTAAAAATGTATTTCAGAATATAGAAGGACCACTATAATGGACCTGGATCATTTATTATTATGCACTGATTTATTATTTTCGCATTGATTCATTTTAATACTGCAGTATAATGTCAGTTGAGGAAGGTGGCTCTGAGTGCCAGACAGTGCTAAATCAAAAGCTTGTATTGGTATATTGTATTGCTCTTCATTGGTTGGAGACTTGCAATGTTCAAGTGTTTTCCCTTAACAACAGGTTCTGTGTGGGAGGTATACTCAAGTTGGCCTCTACTTATCCAGATTTCGCTTAAAGTCCTTTAAACCTGTCTCTCCCTACCCCAATTTAATCTTGTAAGCATTAAGACTAAGTACAGCTGGAGATTGATATCATTTTTTTGTAATTACATTTATTATTAAATATTGATTTTATAAATCCATGAACAGGATTTTTTAAAGATCGGTGTTTAAAACTCTTTTTAGGGCATTATACTGGTCCTTTAATAATTTCTTAGGAAAGAACCAAGGGTCAGATTTTATGCCATGCCCACCTACTGACCACAGCTATATTGTACAATTTTAAACTTATCTTAACTATTTGCTTCTAATACCATAATAGCTTATTCGGGAAAATTATGACAGAAAATTGCATTGTTTTTGTCAGATAGGTCAAAAAGTTATATCAGAATATTGTACTTTAAAGATAGCACAGCTTAAACTGTTTATACAATGTTCAGTTTCTAACACTGGACCACTCCGAACCAACACAAATACTATTGACCTAATTTACACCGTTTCATCAAATAACACAAATAATTTACTGCACTACACTCTAGCCATCTAGTATTAAGCATGTACACAAAAAAAGTGTGTCATTTTAATATAAACATCATTTTCTGACAGTTATGATTGTGACATTCTTTTTTATTAATGGCATATAGTTAATTCATAAGTACGCTCTCGAACCTCACCCATATTTAAGCATTATTAGCTTTGATGTTGTAAAAAGAGGTTTGGGCATAATATAAAAGGACAATCAACTAATGAGAACTATAACGCATATAATAAAACTCATATATTAATCAATATATATATCAAGCTAAATAACCCAACACAAATAAAACAAGAACCTTGGCATATAACTAATAGAGGCTTACAAAAAAAGGTTAACCAAAACAATCTGCACAATCCATGTATTGCCAGAAAGTCTGGAAGCTTTCAGTATAACCAAGTCCTGGGGTGGATTTTCCTAAAGGCCAGTATAGCCAGAGTCTAGGATGGCAGGAGATGAAGGTGCTCAGCAAAAAGGAACATTTTGATTTCCACTCCTCCATATTTTCTATTTTCTATGCTCTCATTTACAAGTGTTACTTCTCTCCTCTCCTGTTCCTTGCTACTTCTGGTTACTCCTTCCCTCCTATCTCACTCCCCATTCTCACTTCACTATACCACTTTCTCTTCGTAATTCTACATTTTATTCCTCCTCTGATTTAATTACACATTATTACTACAATACCATGCAATAATTAAAAAACATATTGAATATTAAACATACTTTCTAAGATAAGATGTATCTGCTGCTGGCCTCCGCCCACTATAAGGTCAATGGAGGGGGTGACTCTGGCTGGCAGAAAGTGTCAAATTGTCAGGTGAAAACTTATATCAGCACAGCACTCTTCATAGTTGAATGCTTGCTTGTTTAAAATGCTTCCAATTACCAACTAGCTCTGTATGGGAGACAGATTCAAGTTGGCTAGATTTCCCTAAAGGTTATCATTGCCAGAGTCTAAGATGGCAGGAGTTGAAGGTATCTGGAATAAATTCTGATTTCCAACCCTTCGACCCTGACTATTTTCCCTCTTGTGTTCTCCCATTCATATATGCAACTTCTTTTTTATCACCCCACCATCCACTTCCTCTGGTTTCTCTTTTCTTTTTCCTCTTCATCTGGTTGCCTCTTATTTTTCCCACTCTATCTTCACTTTACCTATTTCTCTTCTTTATTGGTTTTCTTTCTCTAGTTTTTTTCTTTAAGGCCTACCTTCCTTCTCTCTTCTACTTACTTCCCCACCCTAGTATCCCATTTCTAACAAATAAACAGGCAAGAGTGAGATCATGATGTATATTTGTTGAATCAGCAAATGGACAGTAGTGAAAACGCTTTTATCAAGAAAAAGAGTACCTTCTGGATACTCTATTTTTGTTGCTTTCACAAAAGACCATAAATACATAACAATAAGACAGGTATAGTATATATATATAGGGATTCCTAAAACATCTACATCAAGGTGCACAATAAGTAACAAGGGAGTAAATATCTTGAACTGCTGCAACATGGTCAAAATGAACAGACTGTTGAATTACAAGTGAATAAACAATCAGAATCGGTATACAAAACAATATGGGATATTAGTGTAAAATGCAACATTTATTGATAAAGCCTCAAAAATGTAGCCAAATATATATGAAAACCAAAAAGGCAAAAATGTAAAAATATGTCAGAAAATAGAAATCTCCTAGTATTTATAAGTATATATAACAATTGATTATTGATTTAAAAGTGGACTAAATAAAACCATACTCCCTCTGGCAGAAGCTGATGCCAAGGGATCAAAATATTCTGTTGTGACAATTTTCTTTCTTTTTTGCTAAGTTGTACTTTATCATGTAGGGTATCCAGCTAGCTGTGGGGCTAAGACTTATGACAACACCTTCCAGATATGAGTAACCCCCTTTACTATCACATTATAATTTTCCTATACTTTCTTGGTTGCCTAATATGTATGATTGAGTTTTATTGCCAGTACTTGTTATCTTTCCCTAATGTATATTTGACTGATTGTGGAGAGGGTCTGTAGGCTTCTCCGTTATGGTTTTATTTAGTGCAGGATCGACTTTAATAACCAATTGGTATACACACTTCTAGTAGTATGAGTTTTCCTGTTTCTGACAGATATTTTAATGTTTGCCTTTCTGGTTTTAATATATATTTATCTATACTTCAGACACTGTATCAATAAAATTATGTTTTAGGTTTAGATACCTTATTGTTTTGCAAAATATATTATTGGCATTGAGGGACAAGGATATCATGATCAGAATGAGTATAATCCTGAGACCATTTTTGTTACATTGCAAAGGTTGGTATTTTTTATTTTCCAATATTTATATTGAAGACAATTTGGTAACGTTATTACAGGAGTTTGTATCACATATTAAACCATACATTACATATATTTGACGTGCTTGTATAAATTTCCCTGATTGCTTAAGGAAAGAGAAATAAATATATTATATGATAAGATATATATGAGATTATTATATCAGGAACAACATTTTTGCTTTCTTTATTTTTTTTTTATGTTGTTCATATTTGAATTTACAAAAAAACAACAATTAGCAACTCGATTAACTTATTAACCTTCTAACTTTCATTTCCCCACTCTCAATAAAATTCTTAAGATTTGCAGTCTGCCTTTACCAAATTTGCCTGCTATAAGCAAGGGTAGATCAGATTAGAGATTGTATGTTTTTATCTAATTGATGAATTCAGTCAGACCTAGGCTAGGCTTTATATTAATACATGAGAGGGGGGTGTCGCTGAGCAATAACACAGTGTGAATACAAACAGTAAATAATAAAGGGAAATATGAGAAGAAAAAGGAGAAAAGGAAAGGGGAAAGGAATAAGGTGGCAAAGGAGCGTCCTCTTTAGAAGATGACAATACGGGGATCCTTATGAAGGGTCAGTTAGAATTGTTTGGTTTACCTTAATCTCCATATTCTGACTCAGCACTGAGGTCCAGGCTCTCCCGGTCTCCTGCTCCCCGCCAATACAGAGGGTTTGATAATTGAGAAGGGAGTTAGGGAAGAGATATGCAATTTGGGGATGTTATTCAAGGTTCCCATATTTGTAAGAACAAGGGGTAGGAGTCTGTCAAGAAGTGCGCCGTCCTTTCATTAAGCAATATAAAATTGACTTTAAGAATGATATCACGGAAGTGAAGAGATTGGGCTTTCCAGTTTTTATGTGATGTGTTTAAGTTGGCAATGTGAATGCTTAGGAGGCAGGATTGTAGGAAAGATTGGGACATTCAATATTTTAGAGGTTAATTGAGTTGTTTTTTTCCCAGATATCCTGAACTATTGCGCACTTCCACCAAGTGTGGATGATGTCACCCACAATTTGGCAGCTTCTGAAACAATTACTACTATTTTGTGATTTAATCTTATAAAAGTATTGAATGGAGTGAAGTATGCTCGAAGTAAGACTTTTACAGAGGTTTCTAATAAATCATAGCTTACTAGCGACTTGCCCGTCAAAAAATGACAGCAATAAGATTGTATGGCAGGTAATGCTGTTTGGTCGAGACATTTATTTTGTTGGTGCTACGAGATCCTTTAGCGCTCATTGCGAGCCTTGCGCTGAGCGCCTTCGGCCTTTGGAGCTCATTGCGAGGCTGTTGGTTTTTGTATTTTTTTTTCTGCTAAGCGCTTTTGGTGTTATTGTTTGTTCAGCTGGCATGTTTTTTTTGCGGAATTTGTTAATTTTCGAACCAAGAGCCTGTCCTGTCTAATTTGTGAGAGGTCCACCAGTGTCTCGACTCCTCTGTACAGTCTCTGTATAGACTAGGATGGGATACAAACTGAGGAGAGGAGTGAAATAGTATACGCTAATTGACGTCCGGAGTTGGCCCATTTCCAAATAGTTAAAGTAAGTGTAATCATTGGAATAAAATGTTTGGGGGCAAAGGATTTTGTTTGTGAGTTCCAAATTATTGTATTCCATGGTTTGTGGTTTCATTTGAAATTTTTCTATAAATATCCATATTGGCTGATGTTTGCTTGAGTGGTCGATTGGGAGAAACACTAGTTGGGCAGCTCTAAAGTAGAGCACTAAATTGGGGCAGGAGAGGCCTCCTCTAGTTCTACAGTGAGGGGGAAAAAGTATTTGACCCCCTGGTGATTTTGAACGTTTCTCCACTGAAAAATAAATGATCAGTCTATAATTTTAATGGTAGGTGTATTTTAACAGTGAGAGACAGAATAATAAAAAACTAAATCCAGAAAAACGCATATCAAAAAAGTTATAAATTGATTTGCAGGTCAATGAGTGAAATAAGTATTTGACCCCTTCAACTTAGTACTTGGTGGCAAAACCCTTGTTGGCAATCAAAGAGGTCAGACGTTTCTTGTAGTTGGCCACCAGGTTTGCACACATCTGAGGAGGGATTTTGTCCCACCCCTCTTTGCAGATCTTCCCCAAGTCATTAAGGTTTTGAGGTTGATGTTTGGCAACTCGAACCTTCAGCTCCCTCCACAGATTTTCTATGGGATTAAGGTCTGGAGACTGGCTGGGCCACTCCAGGACCTTAATGTGCTTCTTGTTGATTCCTCACCGTTCTCGTGATCATTGAAAGTCCACGAGTTGAGATCTTGCATGGAGCACCAGACCAAGGGAGACTGGCAGTTATTTTGTGTTTCTTCCATTTACGAATAATCGTGCCAACTGTTGTCACCTTCTGACCAAGGTGCTTGGCTATGGTCTTGTAGCCAATTCCAGCCTTGTTTAGGTCAACAATCTTGTCCCTGACATCCTTGGGCAGCTCTTTGGTCTTGGCCATGGTGGAGAGTTTGGAATCTGATTGATTGCTTCTTTGAACAGGTGTCATTTTATACAGGTAACTAGCTGAGATTAGGAACACTCCCTTTAAGAGAGTGCTCCTAATCTCAGCTCGTTACCTATATAAAAGACACCTAGGAGCCAGAAATCTTGCTGATTGATAGGGGATCAAATACGTATTTCACTCATTGACCTGCGTTTTTCTTATTGTTTATTTTTTTTGTTATTCTGTCTCTTACTGTTAAAATACACCTACCATTAAAATTATAGACTGATCATTTCTTTGTCAGTGGACAAGTGTTCAAAATCAGCAGGGGGTCAAATATGTTTTTTCCTCACTGTATGTCTAAACATAGTTTTTTTTGCAATTCTAGGTGGTCAGTTTCGCCAGATGAATCAGAATATCTGGTTTCTTATCATTGATTTGTATAGGTAAAGTTCTAAACAGGTAAAGGACTCTCGAGAGGACATTCATTTTAACCAAAGTGATACGGCCAGTCCAGGATATATTAAATTTGGACCAGTTATTAATTTCATAAGAGATCATCAGCGAATAATGAACATTTAAAATGCTGAAGACCTACTTTAAGACCTGCTATTTTTAGGCTAGACCAAATGGCCTGAGCCATGGGTTCAATAGCTAGATCAAATAAGAGGGGAGATAGGGGACAGCCGTGTCTTGTTCTCTTCTGGATATTAATGTTAGCTTTGTGAGAACCAGGTAGTTTCAAATTAGCAATAAGGGATTTATAGTACGTTTTTAGTAGGTTGATGAAACGTCCCTTGAACCCGAATTTGGCCAAAGTTGCATAAAAATAAGGCCATTCGACTGAATCGAAGGCTTTTTCAATATCAAGTGCAAGAATACACATCTGGGTTTTAGATGCAAATGTTAGTATGAAGATGAATATAAGTCAAAATGTTTGCATCCACCTCTACCTAAAACTGGTGAATATTCCAGTCCATACATTGCCTGATTAAGGTACTAGATTGCATGCTGTGATGTTTTCCTGCTAGGTATTTTGTGTTTGACTGTGGATTGTTCACAGGAACTTGTTGCTGTCTACCTCATGCCGTGACTTTAGATTGTGACCTTGAAGTTTATTCTCATTGACCTTGGCAAATGTGATCTTCAACCTTGCTGTTTGCTCAGACATCTATAACTGACAGTCCTGCACTGGTCATGATATAGATCGTGAGATGTTTTATTATGCAATGCAGGGAGAACGGTACCTATAATACCCCTGCTTGTTCAGTTTTAATTTGGAAATGGGTGTTAGTTACCAGTAATGTAATGCATTTTTGGAGAATAAGAGGACACAGTATCAGTATCAGCTGTGAGGTTCTGGAAATGAAAGAAGTGACCTTTAAACTTTATCTATAGATTGCAATTAGATACTGTTGTCTGTGCTGTACAATTACAGTGACATAGACAAAAGGAACAATAGAGATAAGACAATAGTTAGAGACAGCAGCAGGGTCAAGAGTTGTTGTTTTGTTTTGTAACCGATTAGGGATTAACAAAACAGATTAAACTACAAATTATATTATGCATTTAAGATAATATATTGTAAACAATGCCAAACAAAAAAATAAAATAATTGTTGAATGAAAACTTGGTGATCTGATTCTAAACTTACATTCGAATTTTCATGGAAAAAACAACCTTTTTTTGTAATGATTAGAATATATTTATTTAAATGCAACATGAAATAAGGTGGTACACCCACATAAAAATCAGCATTGAAATAAACAGAGGGAGCAAAAAACATAAATAGAAAGGTAATTGATGGCAAGCTTGTCAGGTGTCACGATGAAAGGCATACTATTATCCCCTCTTTATCAATCACATATATAGTTGTGAGCGTACGAGTTGTTGCTAACGCTGCGGGCTCGCGCAGCGAGCCGAGGCCCTCGCGAAGCGAGGGCACTGCCCGAGGGTCTCAGTTGCTGGCATGGAGCGCCGTAGGCGCTCCATGCCAGCACCTGAGGACCTCGCAAAGCGAGGGCCGCAGTTGCTGGCATGGAGCGCCGAAGGCGCTCCTTGCCAGCAACTGCGACCCTCGCAAACTTCACGTCGCAACCCAAACAGTACGACACACACATTACGACACTCGCAAACAACATACGACACACGTTCACACACATTACGGACTCGCAACACTCGGACGCAACTCGCGAACATTACAAAATGTAAAACACAATACATACACACACCACATACATAAAAAACTTACCTACACCAAGAGGGAGCACCCAGCACCTCAAAAATACAACTTACACCTCGATTTTACTTCAAATAAAACAGTTTAGAGACTAAAAAAAAAAACGAAGCGAGAGAAAAAATGGCCGCCGAACAAAACGAAAACGAGGCTACAGCACTCTAAACTCGCAAAACACCACAAGAAACTCGCAAAACACCACAAAACACCTACGGATATTCCGATACAAACGTATAACACACATTACTCGCCATTTGACGCCAATGCGGAAGTACACGACAACGGTTTGGGCTCGCGCACGCACAGTGTTACACTGCACACATTCAGCACGCTTACACAGCAGATCCACACCACTAATGCTGCAGCAACATCAAAACACATTCACAGCTCTTCCACACAATGCTTTAAAATAGGTAAAGTATATTCATTTATTAATGTATTATATATTTTATTATTACACACTAAACAGCATTAGCTACCTTACAATTTCATTGCCGTCATTTTTTGACGGGCAATTCGCTAGTGTAGAAATAATAACTAGAAAATGGGAAGATGTGACTAAAAGTATATCCTTTCCATTGAATATATGGATTGCATTACTCTACATTTATAGTTATCCAGTAAATTACTCTGAATAATCAAAGATGGCCAGTATTATAAAGCTTTAAGAACTTCATAATGAATTTTAAAAAAAGGATGGGACAACCAAAATCATTGGTAACATGCAATTGTTATTATAACCTGATAAATAATCATACTGAATAACTTTTAGTATAACACAAATCAAAATGGGTAAATGTTTTCACAAAGTATAAAATGAGCAAAAACAGCCATTATTTGTTACATTCATCCTTGTCACTTTTTCAGAGCTTTAATTTTTTTTGCCATGAAGAATGTACAGGGTCCAGATGTCCAAAGCTGGCAGAAATGCAGCCAAAGATGGTTTTGCCAGGTATAACATTTTTCTTTTTCCTTGTTTGTTAATAATTAATTATTGTGTCAAAATAAAAATAAAATATTTTGAAAATGTTTGGTATATTTGTAGATAACATTGTAACATTTCAAACCATATCCATTTTAATTCTAATTTACAACACTTTAAAATTTGGAAATTTGCTTGCAATAAGGCGCCAAAGCTATTTGGTGAATATAGCCAGAGCAATCACTGATACTGTTTACACATTAACTAAACGATGCATAGAGATTGTGATCAGGTAGTGAAGCAAGAAAGAATATAAAGAGGCTTGATTCTCTAACAGTATAGCCAACTCTTACCTCTTACCATTCTCCATCACTTTGTCTTTAGTAAACCTCAGCCAAACTAACAAGCACTTCCCATTGAGAGGCCCCTGATAAATTCAATTTGAAACTAATTTGCTGAAGAATGACAAACACAAGGCTTTGGCTATTAGCATTGTCCAAAAACATTAAGGATGGAAATTAAGTTGTTACATACATGAGCAAGGAATGTATTCTATCTAACTATAAGCGACTGACAATTTATGCATCATTTTAGAAAATTAAAAACAGAGGAGAGAGAAATGGTTTATTGTCACGTGTAAAGCCATGAAAGGAAAAACTGACTTATCCTTGAGAAAACCTAGAAAATTATCTATGCAGTGATCTAAAAACATGAAAATCATCACAGCTTGTTCTGTATTGGGACATCTATAACAGCCTACCTTTAAATAAATGAAAAATCCTTGCCTAGCATGCATTTAATAGATCATATTTTAAACATAAAAAAATAATAATAATCTATTGTGTAGAAAAATTAAATTAAAGTGACACAGCGGAGGTTCCAAATATGGTATAACTGAAAACAAATAGTAATAAGGAATTATTAAAAATGTAATTTTTGGAAACCTAAAACTGAAGTTTCCCATTTTGAGCCACTCAGCCTGCCTGTGTGATCCACCATACTACATCGAAGACAATAGATCCAATCAGGGGCTTATCGTTAATTAATGGCTCTAATAAAACAGTTAAAAAAGTCTAGATTATTTACTTTATAAAACAAAATCCCATTTTTAAGGCTAGCTCTTCGAAATATCATATAGGACATCAGTGGTTCTTTAAATGGACATTATCATGGTAAAACGTACCCTCAGGGATCATTATCTGGCCCAGGTTATACAAGAGCCTACTAGAAATTAGGCTATCTTAGATTTAGTCATCGCAAATAATATTGATATAATATCAAATGTTGGAATAGGGCAACCTTTGGGAAACAGTGATCACAACACAGTCTCATTTGAGATTGAATTAAAAAAAGAAAATTTTAAGGGGCCAACAAAAACTCTTAATTTTAAAAGGGCAGATTTTAACGGTCTAAGGGCAGCAATACAAAGTATAGACTGGGACAGAGAACTGGCAGGTAAAAACACTGAACATAAATGGACAACATTTAAATCCTTACTAAATATACATACACATCGGCATATACCGTGTGGGAATAAAAGTAAAAGTAATAAATCACAACCCATGTGGCTGAACAATGATTTAAAGATCAAACTATAAAGTAAAAAACAGGCATTTAAATTATACAAAAAGGAGGGGTCAGAGACTGCTTTACGTAAGTACAAGGAAATCAACAAGGCTTGCAAAAGGGCGATTAGACTGGCTAAAATAAAAAATGTAAAATGTATTGCCAAAGAGAGTAAGACTAACCCTAAATTATGTTTTAAGTATATTAATCGGAAGACGGCGAGGATGGAAGCTATAGGAACATTACAATGTGAAACAGGCCAACTGAAAATTAGTGACCAGGAAAAGGCAGATGAGCTAAATAGGTTATTTTCTTCGGTATACACAAAGGAGGTACCAGTGGTTGGACTACACTACATTTGCCGAATAATTGGTTAACGCAGGAAGTAATCCAAAAGAGGTTGGAAAGAATAAATGTTAATAAAAGACTCTCTCCAAGTTATCAGCCATTACAAGAAACAGGCTTTCTAATTAGTACTGTAACTTTTTTGCAGGTTACAGGTCTTACAGGATGTTAGAATCACTAAAACCATAAATTGTTATTCAATTGCTACAATACTGCAGTTTCAAGCACGCAATTTGGCACCCTTAACTCGCAATCGCGCGAATCAGCAGTAATTTTACGTTTGCGAATAGAAGCCGCACCCGTAACTCACAAACAAAAAAAAACGGAAAAAAGGTGCGGCTTTTATTCGGACCAATACGGTATTTATTAATGACTTAGAGGTAGGATTGGAGTGTGGTGTCTCCATTTTTGCTGATGACACAAAGTTGTGCAAGGTAATTAAATCAGATAATGATGTGCTGTCCCCACAAAGGGATTTGCATAAAATTAGAGGAATAAGCATCTAAATGGCAGATGAAATTCTATACGAATAAATGTAAAGTTTTGTATCTGGGAAGGAAAAATAGCCATGCAATTTATAATCTTAATCGAGCAAATCTTTGGGTATCAGATATTGAAAGCGATTTGGGAGTGCTTGTGGACAACTACATAGGTAACAGTGCTCAATGCCAAGCAGCAGCTGCAAAGGCAAATAAAATATTAGCATGTAATAAGAAGGGTATAGAAGCCAGGGAAGCAAATATAATTCGGCCACTATACAAATCCCTAGTACGCCCTCATTTGGAATATGGAGTACAATTTTGGGCACCACTTCATAAAAAGGACATTTTAGAGCTGGAAAAGGTACAGAGGAGGGCAACAAAACTAATAAGGAGAATGGAGGGGCTAAGTTATGAAGAAAGACTCACCAAATTTAGCTTATTTTCTCTAGAAAAAAGGTGAGAGGAGACGTGATTACCTTATATAAATACATCCAGGGTCAGTATAAAGATTTGTCAAGAGAGCTTTTTGTGCCAAGAGGTTTTCGATTGACAAGAGGACATCCCTTGAGGTTAGAAGTAAAAAGATTCTACCTTAAAGAAAGAAAATGGTTCTTCACAGTAAGTGTGGTGACAACAGATTCGATAGATAATTTTAAAAGGGGACTGGATTTATTTCTAATTAAAAAGGGAATTCAGGGTTATCCTAGATAATTAGAGGGAGAGTATTAATCCAGTATCTGGGGTCAGGAAGGCATTCTTTTTTTTCCCTTTGAGACGATTAGCTAAGTTTTACTTGTTTTTTTTTTTTTCTGTCTGCCTTCCTCTGGATTAATTAATAATAAAAAAAAATAATAATAATTGATTGATAATTAATTAACAATTAATTAACAATTAATTAATAACTAATCTTCATATTGCAGATCAGAGGAGATCGTAAAAGGTTGAACTTGATGGACTGAAAGTCTTTTTTCAGCCTTAATTTCTATGGGCCTCATTCAAATGCGATTTGGCCAATTGAATAGGACTCTATATAAGCACATACATATTTTTTTAACAGAAGTTTTTAGTTAGTGAAAACCTTGCTTTTGGATAGATGTTTACTAACTAAAAACGTATTTAAAAAAAATATGTTATGTGCTTATTTAGAGCCCTATTCAATTGGCCAAATCACAATTGAATGAGGCATTATGTAAGTATGTAAGTATGTAACTATGTAAAACGTCATGGCCACATTATAGATTTCATCTAGCTGCTAGTTAATTTACTTAAAGTTATGAATGATTACTATTTTATTTTAATTTCCCTATTGTGGCTTTAATGAGACTTCCATGTCGGTCTCTCTCCATCCTCCACTTCCCTCAGAGACTTACTATGGCCCTCATTCAATTGCGATTTGGCCAATTGAATAGGGGTCTAAATAAGCACATAGCATATTTTTTTACAGAAGTTTTTAGTTAGTGAAAACCTTGCTTTGGATAGATGTTTACTAACTAAAAACTTCTTTAAAAAAATATGTTATGTGCTTATTTAGAGCCCTATTCAATTGGCCAAATCACATTTGAATGAGGCCCTATGTGAGGTGGATGGGTAGCAAGCTGAGATGTGCCTGTGATTTACCATATTATATCTTCCAATGCACAGAGCACAACTAGCAGCTGCCTATGTTATGTGGTGCTGACTGGGTGCATTAGAAGATGGAGATCCACAACTTGCTGTCCACACAGTGACACAATGTAAGGCACAGGAGGAGAGAGAAGCCAACAAAACAGCCCCCAGAGGCAAGCAGAGGAAAATGACCAATATTAGGCTAATTCCTAACTTCATATAATCATGCTAATAAGGGGTTCATTTTGCTACACACAACTTATACTTTTAACAGTCCATGATTTATTTTACCACTATAATATACCTTCAATAGTTTAACCACCCACAAGATTGTTGTTAGATTTGTAGTTTCTAAATAAATTATTATTATTATTATTGTTTATTTGTAACGCGCCAACATATTCCGTAGCGCTACCTTAACGGGCATTTGACGAAGGATACCTGCTAAGTAATACATTAAATTAATTTTCTTATATCTCCCAAATAATAATGACTAAATCATTTTTCTGTTAAATATACATATTTGCGTTTTTACAATACATTGATTTTTAATAATAAAAATACAAATGTTCAAATGTGCAGAAAGATATATTAAATGTTTCACACCATTTAAAAATGCATTTTCTTCAGCGTCTTCAATCCCACAGAATTTCCTTTGGAGGTTGCTTTTACATCTGGAGGGCATCAGTATATCAATGAATTGTTCTGTTTTTGTGCACTCCTCAGATGCACATGGAGTACAGTATGAGACACACTTTTCTGCTTAGACACAAAATAAAACAGTATGGGATCATAATGTAAGCTTACAGTCTGGCATTTGTTCATATCCATGAATGGCTATTCTTAATTCTGATTGATCCCAAATACATTAGAAATCAGCCATTTTATAATGTCACATATTATTTGTACTTTTATTATGGTCTTTTTAAGGTTGTATGAATTTCATGTTTTCATTACACAGCACTGTACTTTTTATAGGGAACTTGTTCTTTGTAGTTGAAAAAAAAATAGTCTATGATGTTGCAATTGTTTTTACATCTGTTCATGAAAATGATTCAACAAATATCTGGCTGTATAACTAGATCCTTAAACAATATGCATCAAATATTAAGCTGCAGTTCTCCTTAGGGAATATGCAAGAATAAAGTAAATGGTACACAGGCGTCCCCTATATATTTTGGCCCTGCTACATTTTATCAGTTAGATTCCAAAGGCCTCTTTATATTTAAATATGAAGTCCTGAAATGCATACTAAATAAATAAATCAAATATTTCTTAGATTTTATTGTCGGATGATTCAAACTAAAGATAAATTTAACCCATATTGCTCAAATACAAGGTTTCACACAAAATATATATGAGGTAGCGCCTTAAATTACTTGTAGATAGATAGATAGATAGATCGATAGATCGAGAGATAGATAATTATTATTATTATTATTATTATTATTATTATTATTATTATTCTTTATTTGTAATGCACCAACATAAGCCATAGCCCTATACAGGGTAAAGTACATGGCAAAAAGAAAATTAACACATTGCAAAAGGATAGAGGGCCCTATTTTGAGCTTAAAATGAAATGTACATAGAGCCTCATTCAATTGCTCAAATCACAATTATTTGAACCTGTAATGTAGCCCGTAAATGTTACGGATATTCAATTGGTTACATTCAGCAACTCTCATTCCAATTGCGAGTTAAAGGCTCAATATCTTTGCCAAAACCATAACTCTGTTCTATCTCCTCCATTGATTTTTAAAGCCCACAAATGTTACCAGTGCTAAAGACCCAAAATAGATATATTCAATTAAACGTTCATGTAGCCGTTATTGCCTTCAAATACGCAACTGTATTAAAAAATTATATGAGTACTAGATAGGAGTCACAAGTGGGTTAAATACCTGTTTGTATAACTACAACAGCAAATAAACACACAATACTGTACTTACAAGTACAGGGAAAGCTATGAAATACATTAGAATTAATTGCACAACAGTCTCAAGTTCGCAAATCTGCAGTAAAAAAAAAAATTTTTAATTTTTTTTATTTCTGTATTATATTGATCCCGGGAATCAAGCGGTTAATACATATCATGGAACCCGCATGGACTAGAACAGTTGCTTTATTGATTTTTATTGATTTCTTCATTACTGGATTGCGGTTCTGATCACAAATTGTGCTATTAAACACCAAATAATTGTAGTATAAACTCCATGTTGTCATGATGTCGGTCTCATTTACTATTGTCTGTGTCTAAGAAGTATTGTGAGTGTTTAACAAGTAAATTACGGGCTTGATAAATATTGTCAGATCATATGATCATGCCCCCTGAAATCATACTTACGGGGAGCATGGTTTGCGTGTGGAGGCTGTGAGAGGGCAGTGGCGATTTAGAGACAATTGAATCTAAATGTTTAGAGAAATGTGACCCACAGCCATACGTTCAGTTTGGAGGCAATTGCAAACTTGTAATTGAATGAGGCTCATACAGCCTCATTCTATTCTGGGCTGTAACTCCATTGCAGATAACGATTTTCTGTGATTGAGTTGCGGGCTCCAGTAGGTCTACTTTTACTCTGCTATTCAATTGGCCAGGCCCGAAAGTTAATCGGAAACCATGCTCTCGTAAGATAAGAACACTTTAAATGCAAATATAAATTCAATACAGCAGTGTAAATGATTGGGAACACAATGGTTGAATTATTAATTAACAACTAATCCGCATATTGCAGATCAGAGGGGATCTTAAAAGGTTGAACTTGATGGACTGAAAGTCTTTTTTCAACCTCAGTTACTATATAACTATGTATGGCATTAGAATTAAAAGCACAACATTCTCAAGCTCGCACATCGCCAAAATATAATACTTGATTTCATGTTTAATTTCTATCCAAAGTCCTACAGGCTTGAATGACCTCCAAGCCCGTAACTCGTTATTCAAGTCCGTAGGACTAAGAAAAAAAATAGAGGTTGGATTCCAAAGTCCTACGGGATTGGAGGTTGAAGCCCGTAGGACTTTGGGTGGAAATTAAACATGAAATAAAGTATTTTATTTTGGCGATGTGCGAGCTTGAGAATGTTGTGCTTTTAGTAACCTGTGGTTTGATTTTTGCCATTTGCGGACTTGACGGAGTGGTTAGCGCGGGAAAATCTGAGCAACTGAATAGCGATTTGCGATTTTAGTGTCTGCAACTCTTGCGGCCATGAAAGACCAAAGGCTTTGAGGGAAGTAACTTGCGATTTGACAAATCACAATGCATCACAGCAAGTAACCCGATCGGAGCCCGCAAACGGAAAGCAACTGAATAGCAAAGAAGCTTGAGACATCTACTTGCAAGCCTGGATCTCAAAATCACAGCAATAGAATGAGGCTGATAGTGTTTATTTCCAAAGCACATTACAATATTGAAATCTCAAATACTTGCCATCTAAAGGGAGATAGATAGATAGATAGATAGATAGACATAAAAACTCTTTTTAACATTATTTTTCTTTATCTGTGTCCTTGTTGCTCCGTCTTCTTATGAAATTAATGCATACTATACCTTTAAGTTGTATAACTGTTGTACTATGTTTATATATGTTTTATATTGTTGCTTTAGATGCATTGTTGCCTTGTAAAACATTCTTCAACAATGCTATAAAGCACAGCAAGCGGTGAGGACATGCTTATCATGCTTCCTTGAACAATTCATATGTAGCACTAAAGTGCTTTTCATGTTAAGACTATTTTTTTAGTTCACCATTAATTAACATAAATATACCTGTGCAAACAGCAGCAAATCAAAGCTTTAGCCAAAAGTTATTATTGAAAAATACAGTCACTACATTAATGGGCCTTGCTGTACCTCTCTTACCCTTTTTCACACTGTCCTGAACATTGCTGAAAATAAATATTTCAACTGAAATAACATTATTCAAAACTTACCAACACAACCCAATCAATATTTCAGTTGGAATGTTTCACTTCCTTTCAATGAGAGAGGCGGGGAGGGGTACTGCAGTGGTCATTGAGTTAACTGTGTTTTTAAATGATATTTTCAAGGTAAAGATTTGCTTTGCTGCTGTTTGCACAAGTAATTTAAGGTTAATTAATGGTGAACCACAAATAGATTGAACATGAAAACTGTGTAGACTGGCCCTTTAAATATAAACAAGACAGAAAATAATACATTTAAGGCATTTATTTGCAAAATGTGGAGACTTTCAATACAGATGTTGCTCCTTCCCCTAGAGAATGAAACCATAACCCGCTCCCACACTACATATCCAATATTTACCCCACAAAACACCTCCCCTGACTATACATACCAATAAACCTTTAATATCATGTTCACCACAAAAACACAAATTATTTCAGCACTCACTGTGGTAATGTCAAAACTCATTCTTGTTTTATAGGAATATCGCACACGAGTGTAGAAAATAATACAACTGAAAAGCAATTGAACTACTTAATGTATCATTTAATCATACTGGCATAATCTAAAAGTTACTTAAAATAAACGTACATTTTGGTTATATTAATAAATTGTAGCTGGGATAATTGCATTACATCAGCATCATTTCAATTTCAAAGCAGTACTTAAATCCTCATCAAAGAATTATCAATCTAAGTAATCTTCATGACTAGCTGAAATGATAGTAATTAAAGATGATGATATACATGAATCCATTAACCTCACTTGTGTAGTTAAAACCTTGTTTGATCCAAGCCGGGCTGACCACCTTTCTGGACAGAATGCAGGGCCCGTCATATATAAGCAGACAACTTGCCCATAAAATGTAAGTATTTACTTCACAGTAAATGTTTGCAAAATAATTGTCTTGTATTTAACATTAATCGGAGCAGGCGCCATGCAAGTAGCAAAGGTAGCAATTTACCTTCATTAAATGAGAATCAGGCTGAAGAACCTCAGGATTCCTTAGGGCTAATTACAAGGTGTTAATAATAACAATATAATGGCAGCAATTTTCTTACTTTGCCCACACATATAATCTGTTTGAGTGCTTCGTAAGATTGTCTTTGAGTTTATATAAAGCCAAGTTAGCCTCAGAATATGTTTAGTAATTTTAATTTTACATCACGTCTCCATTTAGTGTCTGTTTTCTGTGATGTGTTGATTGTTACTGAAAAAAAATGTAATCTGCCAGTGGCCAAATGCAAGTCACTGCAAGTCATGTCAGATTGTTTGCCTCTTATTTGTCTGTTGGTAAATTACATTCCAAAAATGTCTTCTGCAAGTCATTCTCATAATCAAGATGCAATGTTGGGACAGTACACAACAGTATTTTTATATATATTTTGCAGTTTGAAGTAAACTGAATACAGCTTACATTTATGACATTTAGTAGATACTCATATTTTGAGAGGATTGTTGTAATTTTGTATTTTCACAAAAATAAATGCATTATATGGAAAATTAACTTTTGTATTTGGGTCTATTATACAAATGTGTGTCCATGTGAGTAGGTGCACTCTGATATGTCATTTTGCCATTGCCTTCTCCAAACTGCTGGACACAACTTCCTGCAATGGAAGAAGTAGGAACTCCAGGGGCCTCATTCAAATGGGATTTGGCCAATTGAATATGGCTCTAAATAAGCACATAGCATATTTGTTTACAGAAGTATTTAGTAAGTGAACTTCTATCCAAAAGCAAGGTCTTCACTAACTTCAGTAAAAATATATGCTATGTACTTATTTATAGCCCTATTCAATTTGCCAAATCACATTTGAATGACGCCCCTGGTGAGTGGCTGCCCCTGCACTTACATGTTGTTGACAAGACAGAAGAAGCTCTTCTATCTCACATCCTGCCTGTAATTCCATCTAGATGTATTGAATAGCCAGGAAAGAGTACAAAGAATCTGACTCTACCACCAAGGACAATCTATGGAGGACACAAATGGCTTGACAATTGTAATATGTTGATGTTTAATGTGAATTATAGGGGTTGTGTTCCTATGTTTAATTCAAATGACCATTGTGGTCATATATTTAAAATATACACTACTATTAATAACAGGCAAAATGTTTCCAGGGTGTGAAAAAATAATACGGCCTCTAATTTATTAAATTTTACATACAATTAAACTGCAGGGGAATCTACCATTTTGTTTTCTACTGATGTGGGAGGGAACTTTGATATTCAGCACAGGGTTAATGATAGTAATTAAATAACAAAAATAAACAAGAAACCAATTTATTAATATTTACTAGAATCAGAAAAAGTGCTGCAATAAAATAAATTAATTTTCTGATTTTAGCAAATATAAATAAATTGAGTCCTTTTTTTTTTTTTTATATTTAATTATTTAGTGTGAGGCACGGGAACTAACCTGAGATCTGATACTTTGAGTACAGGGGAACTGTGTCAGCTACAACTGCCAGTGTTTTTAACAGTACTGATGGGAAACTCATTAGTTTGCACAGACACACAATCCTGAGAAAGTATAGTGTCAGCTCAAAAGAGATAATGGAACCCTACAGTAAAAATTGATTGCATATAAAAGTAAAAAATATATAAGATTTAGTTTTTTGTGCTTTATTTTTTATTTTATTTTTTTGCTATTATCAAATGTACTTATTTAAGAGACCCTTAACTCATTCATTTCAAATTTACAATACATTTATGAATTTTGAGTTTCGTATTCTTCAGTATGTAGTGAGGTTTCATAAATAAAATATATAATAGAATTCTCCTTACACAATAGGCCTTTTGGAAACACTACAGAGAAAACCCTACACTTCAGGGTTAAGGTTCTCGTAACATAGGGTACAAACTGTTTGTGTTTGTTATAAGAAGGCTCTGATTTGACTTCTTCAAATTTCAACATTTATTGCATGCAACTATGTTAGAAAAAAAGCCATTAACTTGAAATGAAACTGACATACTAACAAGCTTCACAACGAACACATTAGTATCAGAAGTTAACTAAGGTAGTGCCTTAACCTTGCAGTATTTCAGATGTTTTTTCTAAAATCATATCTGTTGTGTAATAGGCACAAACCCCACCCTGACTCACATTATGTTGGTAAGAACATTATAACCTGACAAGGTATGAAACTTCTCCCCTGTACTATCATGTTCAAATATTCTATACTGCAGTAGTACACAAATGGAAAGCATGGTGCTTTACACATAAATTGTAGAAAGGAGAGAGAGGTGAAAATTGGTATAGCAAAAGGAATGGGGTAGAGAAGAATGAAGCATAAGTATAGTAGGTATTCAGTCAAGAGGGCACAATAATACAGCTATTTCAGGCATGGAAGACATGGGCAAGGAGGGCCAAGCTATTTTATGGATGGGGGGGGGGGGGGGGGGCAGGCCAAATGGTTTGTTCCCACTTGGCCTGCTGTAAGGTAAACAACTTTACAACTTACTTTCATTTAGAAGTAAATACATTTTTCCCCACCAATTTACACAAAGATTATCCTAACTTTTATACAATTAGTCAAAAATCTAAAAAAAGCTGTCACAGTTATCCTGCTGCATAGGGATTTCACATTTAAATGATATCATAAAAGAACAGATAAAGAGGGAAACTATATAATCCTGACAGGGACACTCTTGGACACGAAGCTCACCCTAGTCTCAATATATGCACCTACTACTGCCCCCCCAATTGAGTTTATTAAGCTTTTAAAGTACCTTGAATCCCTGGATGTAGACAAATTGATAGTGGGAGGAGACTTCAATTTAGTTCTAAATAGACACATCCAGAGGGGAAATGCACAAATAGACAGTCCTAGATGACCAGTACGCGCTTCTCCCATAAAGTGAAATAAATGAAAACCCTATTGCTGAAATTGGGCCTAGTTGACGCCTAGAGGAGACACCAACCAGCAACGAGGGAATACAAATTTTATCCAGAGGGGAAATCCACAAATAGACAGTCCTAGATGACCAGTACGCGCTTCTCCCATAAAGTGAAATAAATGAAAACCCTATTGCTGAAATTGGGCCTAGTTGACGCCTAGAGGAGACACCAACCAGCAACGAGGGAATACAAATTTTATCCCATACGCACAAATCCTACTCCAGTATTGACACCATTTTCACTGATTCCTCTTTATATGACCTCTCCAGATGCTCCAAAATCATTCCCTGACCCATATCAGATCACAGACTTGTATCCATATCTCTAAACCTAGGTCTTAATTTAAAAATCCCCAACTCATGTAAGATCAATGACATACTGCTGTCCAACCCAACCCTATAAGAGCAAATTGCCAGAGAGATAGAGCACAACTATTGGCTGGCTGTGGGTCACACACAATGCCTTTATAAGAGGAACATGTATCCAAGAGATTTCCTCTTACAAAAAAACAAAAAAAAAACAAAGACATAGAGAATCAGATCTATTCAAAGAATTAACTGAACTTGAAAAACAAAATCAATCCCACCAAACAGACATTACTCACCAAAGGATTGATAATATCAGGTTGGAGTTGGACAGTATCTTGTCAGATCAGACAGAGAGAGCCTTGAGAAGAACCCAAGTTAAATTCTTCTGCCAAGGCAAACAAACCTAACGCCCTACTCGCAAACAGATTAAACTCAAAATATAACCAATCTAAAATAATTCCTGTGAAAACCAACTCTGGTTCAATAATGGTGAGTCAGACGCAGATTCAAGAAACGTTAAATACTATCAGGGCATTTACTCTTCCCGCACCCAAATTAGCAATTTTATGCTTCATTATTTTCTTGATAAATTCAACCTGCCCTCTCTAGAACTAGATCAGCTTAACGCAGAAATAACTTACAAGAAAGTTAGAGACACTATTGGACATATGAAATTGGGCAAATCTCCAGGACCCGACGGCTTTTCCAATTTTTATTATAAGAAATCTGACGAACTTCTCACTCCCCAATTGGTAAAATTAAAATTATTCAATGCAGTTTTGAGAGACGAACAAATGCCTCCTGAGTTTTCTGTCAGAAAGCAGGCAAGGGCTTCCTGGAGGTCAAGAATTATCACCCGATCTCTCTACTGAATGGGGATGTGAAGATCTTAGCCAGAATTAAAGCCAAAAAGATCTTGTTCCTAATTCATACGGATCAGGTAGGCTTTATTCCCCACAGACAAACAGGAGACAATATGAGAAGGGTCCTGAATTTCTTCCATTTAGCTCAGAGTTCGGATACCCCACTATGCACTTTAGCATTGGACATTAAAAAAGCCTTCAACTCCATCGAATGACCGTACTTATAAGCATTTCTGTCTAATTTTGGTTTCAGTGGCCATTTCCTAAATATCTTGAAAACATATTACCACCTGCCTAAAGCCTACCTGAATCTTCCAGGATCCTTTAGAGAGTCCTTGCACATTCAGAGAGGCACAGATAGAGATGCCCTTTATCCCCACTTCTTTTCGCACTGGCGATTGAGCCATTAGCCCAAGCGATCAGGTCCTCCCCAGAAATCCATGGAATAACTGTAGGCCTCCATCACTACAAATGTTGCCTATTTGCTGGTGACCATTTATGCACTCTGACCAATCGCACATCCTCTGTACCAGCCTTAATGAACCTGCTAAGTAGTTTTGGTCAGATCTCATGCCTCAAGGTAAATCACAAGAAAACAGAGGCACTTAGCTCTCGTCTCCCCCGTACTGAACTGGAATACTGAAAAAACTCTTATAACTTTGCCTGGCCGAAATCTCATCCCCAAGCTTTTAGATTTATACAAAGCCAACTATGTCCCTCTCTTTAAAGAATTGCCAGCAGATATTAACAAGTGGACAAAACTCCAAATTTCATGGACAGGCCGCATTAATATGATAAAGGTGAATATTCTCCCCAGGATACTATACTTCTTTAGATCCTTACCTATTGTAGTTGTAATTAAAGACCTGGACAAATTTCAAAAGCACATTTTCAAGCATATCTGGCATTAAACCTCAAAGGATTTACAAATTCGTAATGTTCAGGCACAAATGCAAGGGTGGGCTCTCTTGAACGAAACTAAAGCTCTATTATAGAGCAGCTCAAATCCCTTTCCTACCTCTAGCGCACTAACCAACCCATCGCTGGCTTGGGTATTCATGGAGAATTTCCAAATGAACCCCCTCTCGTGGGTTAAGATAACCTGGCTCCCTAAAATACTACTTCCACACTCAAAACAAATCAATCCCATGATTAAACTTTCCCTCGCAAGCTGGTCATGGGCCCACTCCAGGTGTCAACTCAATACAGATCTATCTCCTCTTACGCCCTCTTACTCCTATCTCCAGTGATGTACATTAATGACCAAATCCTTTTGTTTGAACAGATAAGAGATATTTACGGACTATCATTAAGAGAACACTTTAACTTTTGCAAACTAAGACACTATATTATCACCTTAGTAAGGACCTGGGGGCCTCTCAGAACGAGTTGGCTACCACACATTTGTAAAGATAATCCATTAACTGGGGGTATCTTAGGCTCACTATATACAATTTTTAAAAACACCCCTACAAAAAAAATCACAAACCCATATGTATGATCAAATGGGAGCATGACTTGGCCCAAGAATGGGATTCAGAGGAATGGAAAAAAAACTGCCGTAACCTTTCCAGAGGATCATTGAATTATAGTATATTGGAAATCTTTTTAAAAGTACTTCATAGAACCTACATCACTCCTGATAGGCTCCACAAAACCCTCTACTTCCCTCTTTCATGACTAGTGCTATGGCATGAAAGGTGGCTGGCTTAATATTTATTCATCCTTAAATAAAAGGGCCTAAACAAGCTGATTACTTAATTCTCAAGTATTAATCCACACTTTAATGTTTATGAACATCTAAGACAATCTCTACCTCATTGTTGTTAAGTTTACTCTTATTATAGAAGAAATTGTATGATAATAAATATTGTGGAAACACAAAAAAAGAAATACATTTTTTTAGTGAAACCATCTTTGTAAAACTGTGTTTTGTACCTTTTTTCTCTTATCAAACACATTCATTTCTATTAATTTTAGCTTCTATCATTATCGTTACGTGACTGGAATTTTAGCAACAGATTAAGATTATCCAGTGTCTGTTTTAAAATTTCTTTTAAAATGTAAATGATAAGGCTGGCATCTGATTATTTAGAGTAATTTTATCACACTGTTTCCAGTGATAAAGGACAATGAAAAACACGGGAAAATTGGCAAATTCAAAACAATGTTGATTTTTAAAATCTTCATAAATAATGTTTCTTTATTTTTTATGTGAGTTGTCTCTTTAGTTTTAAAAGGTTGTTATAAAGTATTTATCAGATGCCACTGAGCTATTAGGCTCACATACACTTTCAAATAGTAGTAATTCATTTACAAAACTTGTAATTTTAGTGGTTTTCTGAACCCCAAATCTAAGGTATTACGTGTTCTATAAATCACCAGGTTAAAATAAATTACCTAAAAAAATGGACAGCATTTTATTGCTAAATGCAATTTTAAGAAAACATTTCCTCTTTAAACTTCTACCAAAGGGAAATTGATCAAGTTTGCTTATTTAATTTGTACAAAAAGGGAAATGCAATGAGTATGCCAATTAAGATGCTCCCTAAATAAAATCAGATGGGACAGATTAACAATGAGCGTTAGTAGAAAAAACAAAGTTAATACAAAATAGAACTGCCCAGAGGGGTTCTATGTTTAGTTGGCACTCTGTTTTTAATTTTTTCTCTTGTATCATTTTGCAACATGGTTATTGAGCTTTTCTAAAACTGTTCTTTCTTCAGTGGTATGATGAACGTGTCACTACATCTAGACAGAATGACTCCACTGATACAAGCTGAAATGTAATTACAATAATGACTTCATTGAATGCCTTTGTTTATGTTGATTCTGAATATTTAGGTTCTGTGGTTTTAGCTCAGGAAAGAATAAAAACAGTTCTAATTGGACTAAAGCCATTGATAAACAACTACCCTCTTGTCTACAATAAGCCCATGAGGTGAGCCATTAAAGTTTAATTTTTTTCTACCAAGATAACATGCAGTTTGGGCAGTAATGATAGAGAACACTTATAAGCACATTCACGATTCGCAAGCATTACCATCCGGTGGTGTAACAGAGAATGCATGGACCTTGTTCAAAATATGTCTGGCAACACACCCAGAAATGTATTTTTGTGGGTTATTGTAATGTTTTGCTATTTTAAAATATATCCAAACTTTGTTAATACCGCTTCTCATAAAGATTCGACATCTTACATGACTACATTATTCAATCTCTTTCTAGCCTTCTCAATCCAACCCTCACATTTCTATCCTCATTCTCACCATGCCCACTTAAAGCAACCAATTTTGTCCACTGTAAATGGACACTGAAAATGTTACACAGTGTAATGGTCATGAGTAGCTATTAACATGCTTTTCTATGTATAAACTAAGGAACAAAGAACATGTTCCAAATATATGAGTGTTATTTTTTAAATGAAGATTTTTGTTTTAGTAAATGTATATTGAAGTTTTTAAGTTTCTTCTATCAATTGGCCTCTCTGATTCTACCAACTAAGCCTTTTGGTTTTATCTCTATACACATATAATTGTTGTTAATAATTGCTAATTACTCCACCAGGGTCTGCATTTCAGTTTAAAGAGTTGATATCTAGTTTGGATAACTTATTACTATGGTAGATAAGGATTCATTTACTGTTTTATCCATACCGTTTGTGCTGGAAGGTTGTTCCACCAGCACCTTTGCACACATTACCCTTAGGTTTTACATCTACTAACTTAAAACCATGATGTCTTGCTGTTTTATTCCAGAAAAATACATCCCTCCTAATATTTACTAAATCCTTTAATATATTTGAAAGTTTCTATCACATCACCCTCTACATTCTGCCCTCTCATACAAATGTAAGTCATGAAG
The DNA here is from genome assembly GCA_027410445.1 of Discoglossus pictus. Classification (NCBI taxonomy): domain Eukaryota; kingdom Metazoa; phylum Chordata; class Amphibia; order Anura; family Alytidae; genus Discoglossus; species Discoglossus pictus. The sequence goes on along the minus strand of CM050167.1, from coordinate 263,355,983 downwards.
TGTTTTCTTATACAGCAGATTTTGTGCTTGTTTCCATTTTAATACTAAAACATATATTCTATCTTTTCCAAAATAAAATCACAGGCAGAATTAGAGTGCATGGTTATTACAAGGGAGTCAGACACAAAGGAAACAACAGCAAGTAATCAACATGCTATTAGCACCACATAGTAAAGTCCCAGATAATGACACTTTACCACAATCAAGTACCATGTAAAATCAATGTAAACTGAACATTAAAGGTCTGTTTTGGAAAGCAAATTAATTGTGTTAATTCATCTATACTTGTTAAAAGGGTTGCCAAGTAGAAGAGACAAACAAATTTGTTGGATCGTTTCAAAGAAAATCATGAACGTATTTGCTTCCTTGGCTTTGAGGGAATTCCAAGGTGAAATGATTGAAGTTGAATCAAAAACTAGAACCACAGATTAATGCCAGGGCTGATATATGTCTATTTCTTGCGCTGTCATGTGAAAGCTACACTTAAATCATTGGCAATGACTTAAATATATATGAGATATCCATGTTTGTATATATATATATATATATATATATATAAAATAAATAATTGATTAAATAATTAATTAATAACTAATTAATTAATAACTAATCCGCATATTGCAGATCAGAGGAGATCTTGAAAAGTTGAACTTGATGCACTGAAAGTCTTTTTTCAACCATAATTAGAATGTAACTATGTAACTATATAAATTGTCTTTGAACCACTGTTGAATATTTAATTGATTTTACAGAAAAACTTTGAACCCAAGTAGTATTAATTTAATTAATGTATTCTTGTTAGCCAAGACAATATTATTTAATTGCTTTATATTTAGCAAATATATTATCTCAAATCTCATTTAGAGTCTGAGTGAGAATGGGAACATTGATAACTGTACATTTTAAAATGTAAGTTATTGATTCAGAAATCATTTATTTGCTTCATACAAACATACAGGTTCCAGTCAGTTCTCCAGCTATATAAAGTAATATACAATATCTCAAAAAAATTGGCAGTACACCCCTCACATTTTTGGAAATAGTATACACTGCCTAGCTTTTATGCAAAGCCAAGGTTGGATTATACACAAGCTGGGAATCCAGCTTGTGTATGATCAAACCTTGGCTTTGCATAAAAGCTGTGTAATGCAGCAGGCATAAGCTTAAAGGAAGCCATGTTTAAAATGGTTATGGATAGAAGAACAAAGCACATTTGCATGTCCCTGCTCAGCTTCCCAGAATGCAGTGCAATAACTGTATTTCTCAGAATTCTGAGCTGGAGGCAGTTTTTTTAACTTGTTTTAGACATTCAAATGTGAACACAAATGTACTATTTATATACTGTACTACTGTATGGTAGAGGGCTTCTGTCGCTCTTTTGCCCACCATATATTAAATGATTGTTGTGGTGAACTATATATATATATATATATTATTTTCACTAGATGCTAAGGCTTCTAGGTAGTGACATGCAAATGTATCCAGGTCTAAAGTGGATAAAACTTGTGCTTCTGCTGTATTTACACGGAAGGGTTTTCCAGTCACTTGTTAACTCTCAGTAGTGAGTAAATGTGTGGATTAACGCATGTGTGGATTTACTGAGCGAGTTTTGTAGGTAGATAGTATGGGTACACTATGTGAGTCTTGTTATTCTCAATATATGTGTATATTGCTACTTTCTGAAAATGAAAATTGTCCATGAGTAAAATTAACAAGAAGCACCATGAACATAGCCTTCACACTTTAGATTTAAATGACAGTCAAGTCCCAAAGGCTCTGTCATGTATTTAGAGCATGATTTATAATTTAGATGTTTTTGCATTAAAGTTTCTAATCTTCACATAACTCTTTTGAAAAATCAACTTTTGCCACATTAAAAATATGTTGGTTTTTTTATGCATAATAGAAGATGTAAGCGTTATGCTCTGTTTAAATGATTTAATAGTGGCAAATTTAATCCCCATGCTTACAAAGTATAACAGACGTCTATCCATCAGGAAAATACTGGATTTCATAGGAATACCAGATATATATAGTTTGTAAAACCTATATTTATTGCTGCTATATTGTTGTATTTTGTTTCAATATTTCCCAATGTTTTAGGAAATGATTAAAAGTTCTGTTTTATAATTTAGCCACAGCATTAACTCTAATAATAAGAGCAGTGATGATATCTATAGGGATAAGCAGTATTCTCAGTATTAGTTTGCTTTAGCATCTTTTGGCCTGAACACTTCCGCTCTGAGACAAGCAACATATTTAGAGGAGTTTCTGACTGAGTGCATAATTAAGCAAGAACCCCCCCCCCCCCCCCCATAAAGATAGATTTTAATTACAAAAAAATAACTATACACGCCTCTAAGGAATCAATGATACATTGGTGGAAGTTGTGCATGAGAATTGTGTTTCCATTCCTAGGGAGCTCTGGTTTCATCTGTTGATGCATACACTCTCATGACCCAGGTCTGAGAAAGCGGGACAAAATGAATTACTGTACCTTTCTTCAAAATGTAGATTTCCCTCCCAAAATATATTTCTGTCTATGGCTGCTAATGTTGTTAATTTGGTACATACTTGACAAAAAGTATTTATCTTGAACTATTGTGGTCCTTTATTGTGTCACCAAAGTGGATGCTGCCCCGAGCTGCTGCTACCTCTTACTCAGGTTCACTTAAATAGTTACATAGTTACATGGTAATTGAGGTTGAAAAAATAATTTTAGTCCATCAAGTTTAGCCTTTTACAATCTCCTCTAATCTGCAATATGCAGATTAGTTGTTAATTGATCCAGAGGAAGGCAAACAGAAAAAAAACAAGTGAAACATAGCCAATTGTCTCACAAAGGGAAAAAAATGAATTCCTTCCCGACCCCAGATACTGGCGATCGGATTCCTCCCTGGATCAATACTCTCTCTCTTATTAACAAGGATAACCCTGAATGCCCTTTTTAATTAAAAATATATCCAATCCCTTTTTAAAGTTATCTATTGAATCTATTGTCATCACCTCCCTTGGTAGCGAATTCCACATATTAACCACCCTTACTGTGAAGAACCCTTTTCTTTCTTTAAGGGGGAACCTTTTTACTTCTAACCTCAAAGAATGTCCTCTTGTCAGTTGAAAACCTCTCGGCACAAAAAAGCTTTATACTGAACCTGGATGCATTTATATAAGGTAATCATATCTCCCCTTAGATGCCTAATTTGGTTAGTCGTTCTTCATAACTTAGACCCTTCATTCCCCTTATTAGTTTTGTAGACCTTTTCTGTACCTTTTCCAGTTCTAAAATGTCCTTTTCATGAAGTGGTGCCCAAAATTGTACTCCATATTCCAAATGAGGGCATACTAGGGATTTGTATAGTGGCAGAATTATATTTACTTCCCTTGCTTATATACCCTTCTTAATATATGCAAAATATTTTACTTGCCTTTGCAGCTACTGCTTGGCTTTGAGCATTGTTACATAGCTGGTTGTCCACAAGCACTCCCAAATCCATTTCAATATCTCATACCCATAGATTTGCTCCATTAAGATTGTAAATTGCATGTCTATTTTTCCTTTCCAAATGCATAACTGTACATTTATTCATATTAAATATCATCTGCCTTTTAGATGCCCATTCCTCTAATTTATGTACACCCCTTTGGAGGGAATGCACATCTTTATCTGATTTAATTACCTTGCACAACTTTGTGTCATCAGTGAAAATGGAGACACTACTTTCCAGTCCCACCTCTAATTCATTAATATATATGTTAAAAAGGAGAGGACCTAATACTGAACCCTGAGGAATCCCACTAACCACATTAGTCCAATCAGAGTATGTTACATTTACCCCAACCCTTTGCTTTCTGTCTTTTAGCCAGCTCTCAATCCATGAGCAGATATGTACTGAAATTCCTGCATCTATTAGTTTGCACAATAGTCTTCCAGGCACTGTATCAAAAGCCTTTGCAAAACCCCAAAAAGACTACATCCACTGCGTTGCCTTGGACCAGGTTCATACTAACCTCCTGATAGAAGCTAATTAGATTTGTTTGACATGACCTATCCCTCATAAATCCATGTTGACTCCTTCTTATAATCCTGTTCAAGTAGATATATTATTGTATATTATCCCTCATTAACCCTTCTAAAAGCTTCCCCACTACATAAGTGAGGCTCACAGGTCTATAATTCCTCAGATTGGCTCTTACTCCAGTCTTTAATATAGGTATCACCTCTGCTTTTCTCCAGTCATCTATCGTTTCAGTGTTGAGTGAATCTAGAAAAATTAGATATAATGGTTTGGAAATTACAGAACTCCATTCCTTCAGTACCCTTGGATGTATTCCATCAGGACCTGGGCCTTTTTTTAACATTTATTTTCTCCAACCACATTTGGATTTCTTCCTTCATTAACCAATTATTTGGTGAAGGTAGTGTAGCCCCATTATGCTGCAGTGACCCAACCACTGGTACCTCCCTTGTGTATACTGAAGAAAATAACCTGTTTCACATTGTAATGTTCCTATAGCTTCCTTCCTGGCCTTCTTCTCATTAATATACTTACAACAATATTTTAGGATTAGTCTTACTCTCTTTTGCAACTAATTTTTCATTTACTATTTTAGCCAGTCTAGTAGCCCTTTTGCAAGCCTTGTTGATTTCCTTGTACTCCCGTAAAGCAGTCTCTGTCCCCTCTTGTTTGTATAATGTAAATGCCTGTTTTGACTCCATATATTTATCTTTAAATCATTAAGCCACATTGGATGGGATTTACCTCTTTTATTCCCACATAGTATACGGTGATAAGTATGTATATTTAGTAAGGATTTAAATGGTGTCCATTTATGTTCATTATTTTTACCCATCAGCTCTTTGTCCCAGTCTATACTTTGTTTTGCTGCCCTTAGACCGTTAAAAACTGCCCTTTTAAAATTAAGAGTTCTTGTTAAAAACAGTTTTGTTTTTTTAATTCAATCTCAAATGAGACTGTGTTGTGATCACTGTTTCCCAAAGGTTGCCCTATTTCAACGTTTGATACTATATCAGTATTATTTGTCATAACTAAATCCAAGATAGTCTCATTTCTGGTAGTTTCTTGTATAACCTGGGCCACATAATGATCTCTGAGTGTGCTCAAGAACCTGCTTCCCTTAGCTGAACTGCTGGTCTCATTTATCCAGTTTATTTCTGGGTAATCAAAACCTTCCATTATTAGAACTTGCCCGTGCTTAGCTGCATTTTCAATAATTGTATTTCCTCTCTTTCAATTATATTTGGGGGTTTATTGCATACTCCTACCAATATTCTCTTGGATATTTGCTGCTCTGCTATTTAACTCTACCCACAAACATTTAACATTACCGCTAGTTCCACTATAAATATCTTCTCTGGCTATAGGCTTAAATTCAGGCTCAACATACAGACAAATTCCTACTCCTCTTTTACCATTTCCCATGTCTTTCCTAAATAGGTTATAACCATCCAGATTAACAATACAGTCATGAGATTCATCTCACCATGTTCTAGTAATGCCTATTAAATCCCATTTTTCATTCATCGTAACACAGTAATTCGAACTCTCCCATTTTTCCTGGCAAGCTTCTGGTATTAGAGAGCATACACCTTATGTTCTTGTATCAAAATGTAGCATATATTAATCAAAATTCTCTGAATCTAAGAATATTTTATTTATTTTGACTATGTTGTACCTATAGGGCCACTATACAATGAAAAAAAAAAAAAAAAAAATATATATATATATATATATATATATATAGTTGGATATACATACATTTGTGTTCACAATTTAATGTCTAAAAATACGTTAAAAATGTATTTTCTGCTCAGAATTCCCAGAAATACAGTTATTGCACTGCACTCTGGGAAACTGGGCAGGGACATTCAAATAAGTCCACAATGTATTTTCACTCTTTAATCCAAAACCACTAAATGCATAGCTCCTTGTAGGCATGTGCTCGCTGTATTACACAACTTTATGCACAACTTAAGAAACTTACCCACAGACAGTACTGTTTCTAATCTTAAAATGGATCTCATCAGTGTGGGTCTGGTTCTTAACTCATGCTTTAAGTCTGTTTTTATTTAGAAGTAAAATATTTTTTTATGCCTCTCCTAGACCCTAGGGGCATCCATGATACATTGGGCAGTTGTGTGTGCGAGACAGGGCTAACATTTGTGGAGAACAATAGTTGCATGTCCTGATACAAGTAGTCTGCTTCTGTGCCATTAAATTGGAACGCGTGTGGTGTTAATTTGAATCAGTTCGAATTATCTAATAACACCATTTGACTTTAGATTAGATTCGCTGAGATTAAAAAAGATGGAGAGTCTTGGGGGACATTTTGAAAAGCCTTCTTCAATTAAAAAAAAAAAGCTTGGAATAATGGAACTGAAGTTGAGGACTTGCAATATTACATACAAATCTCTTGCCTTTGCAAATATAGGCCAGTGTGGTTAATATGTATGATTATGTAAATAATATTTTGCATATGAAGTAGATAAATTAAATAAGGTTGTCTTTTTCATTAGCTAATTCACATGTAGGATAACATACTGCTGTGTTCCATTAAGCTGAAAGTATTGAAAGTTATAAATCTGACTTTAATTATAGGGAAAACACAGACCTACTTTTATCTATGCTGACTTTTTCAGGCCCCCCGATTGGGGATGTGCAACCAATAAAATATTCTTTGTCTTCCTACGTCTTTATTATTATATTATTATTTTTTATATTTCTCAAATAAAACTGTATACGCAACTCTAAAAAATGATGAGCTTCATCTACAAACAAATAAAACCGATATTTAAAACTGTGCGTTTGGATACAGCAGTGCTACATATGTTTTTATGATGTGCTTGCGTAATCCAGTTGTGTCCGACTCTCTGTGACCTCACGGACTGCAACACACCATGCTGAACCACTTGGCATTCATGGTGGAGATATTGCAGTGGGTTATTCCTTCTCCAGTGGGCCACATCATACAGTTCCTGGTATTCCTTGGTGTTCTTGCATGCAAGTACTGACCAGGCCCACCCTACATGGCTTCTGGGAGGTGTGACCTCTTGTTCTTCTGACTCGAATCAACCCAGGTTGAAGCAGTGAAATAACCGAATCCTAACCACTAGACCATCAAGGAACCTGTTTTTTATGATTATATATATATATATATATATATATATATATATATATATATATATACATTATAAATATATATATATATATATATATATATATAAATATATATATATATACGGTATATATATATATATATATATATATATATATATCAGGGATGTGTTTCTGCCTAGGTCCATGAGGCCCAGGCTTAAAGCAGCACATTGTCAGGGGGCAGCACCGCAGTACATGGAAATAAGTTATTATATGCACAGAAATGTCCATATGCAGTGATGTTTATGTCTGTAAGTTTACTTGACACTCTCTAACCATTTATACACACATAAACTTATTAATTGATATTTAAAAAAGAGTGGGGTGTCTGGGCACACAAATATGAATGACCTAGGGCAACATAAATACTAAAAAGATAGATGGATAGATAGATAGATGGGGGAGAGAGAAGGAGAGAGAGAGAAGGAGGGAGAGGGAGAGAGAGAAAAGGAGGGAGAGAGAGAAATAGATAGATAGATAGATAGATAGATAGATAGATAGATAGATAGATAGATAGATAACACTTACCATCATTAGAAATGAAAACTCTTTCTATTTAATTTGTATCAAAGAATGTGAATTATAATTGCCAGCACTATGCAAGTTATCATCTGTATTGATAAATAAAATAATGTGACTTATTTTTAAGTAATATAGTAATAACAGATAATTAGATTATAGGGCAAAACATAGTGATAATGATACTCAATACGCATCTATTCAGCAACATGAAGGGCTGAATAGATAAGTGCCACATACTTGAAGATTTTTACTGTTAGCTACAAATCTCTATAATAATATATGTTGTGGGCATTATGTTAACCGAAAGCTTTTGTGACTCTTAAAAAATGGAAACAGGAGCATATTTCGTTAGGGAACAACAAAGAAAGTCAAAGATCTTGTGGACTTTAATTATCCAATAAGACTCAGAAGATCTGAATGATGATAGGCTGTTCCCACAGATGAAACCAATTATAGTGTTAGAAATAGCTTCTTATACAATTTATTACTAAACTTTGGAAAGCGATGAGATAAGGTTGAAAGTCTATTTATGTAAAGCAGTTAATTTATTATCTGGGATGCAACTGTTCCCTAACATTTAATATATCTGACCCTAGGAGAGTAATAAAATTGATGCATTCATAGTTTTTTTTTTACGGCAAGTGGGACTACATACTGTACTTTCAAACCACCTTTAGTATTATAATTAAAAAAATATAATAATAACATGAAGCAAAAGTTAAACACAATGAATGTAAAAATATATAATTGTATATATTACTATTATTACTTGAAGCACACTCGTTCTTTAGTTTAATATTTTAAATGGACATATGAGACAATTATTTTTTCAGGCATTTAAAAGAGCATGCTTTAAACATTATGAAAATTGTGCTTTGCATGAAAAAAAACATTAGACAAATCTTAGTTTCTTTTATTTCCTTTTTCTAGTCTAACACATGCTGCTTATATCAGAAACACACATGATATTGAGTCATTCTATACATACAGATTTAAACCCTTTACTAACCTTTAATCCAGTAGCAGCAGAATGCAGAGATCTACAGATCAGTGTCTGGCTTGTCCTGCTTCCTTCGGCAGTAGGACTACACATCCCATGATTCCTTCCTACACAAACTGCCATCACTGATTGTTCCAATGTAATAAAATGTATTAGCTGCCTGTGATTGGCCAAATAATTATGAATTTTATGCTAATTTCAGCAGAGATTTAGCAAACATCGGGGTGAGTTTGTTAATGTTTATTTTGGTATTTTTTTATGAACACAATGTTTTTCATACACTACTGACTCTCCCCTCTCAGATGCATTCATAATCCAGGAAATTTAGATATAACTTTAATTAAAACAGGAGATGCACATAGCTTATGTACGTTTGTAGATTTCACTGGCATTACATTTGCATTAATTCTAATTGCATGGCAGGGGCAAGCCCCCAGATCGGTTAAACATGTGAAACAGTTTTTTCTTCTTGAAAGCTTCAATTAAAAAAAGAGAACACACAGTGGTACATGTTCAAGTACTGTCTCTCAGGTGCAACAAAGAAACAATGCTTTCAATGTCCCTTTAAGGAAACATAAAGAAAATAACAAATCCTGAATGTGACATTTATTTTATACTAATGAAAACAGTTTTCATTGCAAAAATATTTTCTTTGTTAGCCATATTCAATTAATTCAGTACATTTTTGGAAATTACCATAACTTTTATTGAAAATATTAGAAATTGTATTGCTATTAGTTTGCATATATTTCCACTGAAAATGTTTTTTATTGGTTTTACCAAAAGCTAGAAATAATTGTTCTAAATTTATGTAAACTTTATTTTTTAAACCTTCTAACATATAAATGATAATTATACATTGTCAAAATTGACGCTATCAATGTACTATGTATACTTTTGTAAAACTGTACAAACAATGTAAAATATTATATAATTATAGTGTCATGCAAACACGTCAGACATACTATATAAATGTTTGTAAAACAATCTTTCTTTGAGAAAAATTTCCCATATGTTTAAAAGAATAGTTTGTTTAATTGTAATTAGAGCTTGTTATGCAATTTATAAATTGAGAAACTACTGTGATTGCCAAAAGAATCAAAGCAATATCTCTGGGAATAAATGAAGGAAACTAGCCCTAAATGTAGTTGGCCTGCTGGTCTTCATATATAACCCACATAAATACAATCCTAAAATAATAGACACCATTGGCAGTTTTCAATCTTTCTCAGGCTACAAAATAGACTATGACAATGATCTTATGGGGTTGGATGACAACAGACCCAATAACCTTACTATTCAAAGAAACAACACCATCCCTAAATTACCTGGAGATAAAATATAACAAAATACCGAAAAAATCTACATGAGAGTAACTTTACCCCAATAATTAAAGAATGTTAATTGACCTAAAAAAAATGAAAAATCTACCCTTGACTATATCGGGAAGTACAGCACTGATCAAAACTCTGAGTAAACTCTTTTTTTTTTATCCTTTTAAATATACAGATTAATGGACAGAACAACAACTAAAAGCCACATGGCCAGGGACTCTTAACTACAGTACTTCAAGCTTGATATCGACCCCTAACTGAAAGGAGCAAAACTACAAGGAATAATCTGAATAGATCTGGAATTAAGCTGGTAACCTGGCACAATACATAATAAATACACTGGCCGTAAAGAGTAGGATTTATAGAACCAAGAAAACGCACAGTTCCTACTACCGACCACATGCCCTGGTTATTCACTACACCATATTCATGTTACGTAAGTTTGCTTCACATCTTGAATACAAACATTACTATGGCCCTCATTCAATTGCGATTTGGCCAATTGAATAGTGCTCTAAATAAGCACATAACATATTTTTTTAAAATAAGTTTTTAGTTAGTGAAAACCTTGCTTTTGGATAGATTTAGTTTAATAACTAAAAACTTCTTTAAAAAAATATGTTATGTGCTTATTTAGACCCCTATTCAATTGGCCAAGTTGCAATTGAATGAAGCCCTATGTAACTATGTAAAAATAAGTATGGTATCCAGATAGTAATCAGGACAGTGTCACCCCAACTGTAACCTATTTGACTATATTACCGTAATTCTGTGTTTGACAATTCAGTGTAAATATTTTTCCACTCAATTTACTTAAAAAAAAACATGTCACCGTCATGTTTTCAGAATTGATAATGTGCGAAATATTTTTTAGAAAATGTAAAATAACTAAAATATTTAATTAAAAAAAATATATATAGTCTAGCCAAAAGAAAGCCCATTTAGCCCAATTATATACAAAATTGTGAATTAGTATTGCAGTGTTATCCTCCTATTCCTTGAATAAGCTGTAAAACTCCATATTGCAGCTAATAGTAATTATTCATAACTCAAAACAATAGGGCTAATAGGATTTTCACAATGTTAGATATAATTTATACCTTTAAAAGGCTATGTCTTGTTTCACCAATGTATTGAAACACATACAGATAATATGGATAATGTGACACAATCACAGATTAATTTTCTGAATATATAAAAGTGTCTGTAAAGATACTCTGAAGTCCCATATTACCACTAAACTTTTGTGAAGAACTAGATTGTCGGTCTATATGCCCTTTATGTAACAGGTCCAGTTTAGAGGGGACCTATAACACTCCAACAAAGTCATATACTAAACATCAATATATAGAAATTTTACTTGAACTGTAATTAAGAATAATTTACTTTACTGGAAAAAAAAAATTACTGAGAAAATTCATCTTTCTCTCTCGATCTTAAAATTGTTGCTCCTCCCAACGTTTTAATGTTGAAGGTAGAGTGTGATAAAGTCACTGGTCTAGGCTGGATTATATTTTATTTACAACTGTGTCTGTTTTAAAGTTCCTCTTCGTAAAACTATGAATAGGAGTACTCTGGCATCTGTATGCAATATCAGCAACATATTTTTTTTTAAGTTTGCCCTTATTTCCTTGGTCCTCTTTTTTGATTTTTTTAATCATACTATACTGTAAGCCATCTGTGTACAGCTTGCAAGAAACAGCTAGCAGCAAATGAAAGAGACTTAATGACTGCAGGACAGCCATATTATACACTTGACCCATACTTGCTTTGGGGTACAGTGTAAAAAAATACTTTTCAACTTCAAGGTAAAAACTAAAAAAACACAGATTTCATACATATGTTATCTGATGTTTTTGTGAATATTGGCATGTTTTTGTTATATTGTTGTTTGTACAATGGACTTATTCAAGATAAATAATTTGCATTATTTGTTTGTCTAGCCATCAATGCTAATTAAACATTATACTTTTATTAGTGAATTTTATGGACTGGACATCTACAGAACTAGAAATATAACAAAGCTCTAGATCATTCCAAAGAAGATCCAGCAGTCACTGCTCATGTATGATATGAATATAAGTTTTAGCTATCCAATACCCAACAAACTCTAATGCTTTATAAGCAACACATACTCAAGATAGTAAAAAAAAACTTGTTGGGTTATTTGCGCTTTCTTAATACTGGTTGGCTAATATAGACAATATAGATTATCCAATCAGTTTGTATATAGTACAATTATTTGACTGTATTAGTGTGTTGAACATCTTATAATTTAAAAGAGTAAAATTAATATATATCTCTTAATAGAGGTAGAGCACATATTTGTCTTCAGATTTGATACTGCTACCATAATGTAATAAAAAAAAAAAAATAAGGGGATAAACTGTAGATAGACTAGGAAAAATACTTTTGTGATACAAAACTTACAGAAGTGTCATAAAAAAACTATAATACTCTAGGCTAAATAAATATAAAGACAGTTTATATTCTCAAGACCAGGGCCTACATTAGAATTCCTGGGGGCCAGTACAAATGTAATAGCCAAGGTTCCCCCATCTCCCATTGTCAGCCTTTATGTTAACTGTACATATAGTAGTGAACTATTTTAATGTCTCACTTATTAACAGCCTTATTAAATTGCGATTCGGTCAATTGAATAGGGCTCTATATTATCACATTTAATTTAATAAGGCTGTAAATTAGTATATTTCATAGAATTGGCAATTATAGCTCATCCTTGCACCACTAATACAAATTAATATAAATATACATAGATACAAACATATATAGGAGTAGAATAAATATCTAATATTTAGAAGCCTTATAGGCTGGTTCTAGGATCTTTCTTCTCCCCCTACATCTCAGCACATAATGAAAATGTCTTCCAGCAAGGGACCCCTCACAAAAATGCCCCCTCTGTCAATGTCCCTGCTCAGAACTATTATATCTCTTCATCAGACAGACTGTGATCATGGCATGGGATGATCCAAGTGTACAATAGATTCACATGGGAACCAATTATATCGTAAAGGTTAGTAAATACTTTTAGCAGATCAGATAAACATTGTCAAACACAGGTTAGAACAACCATTTGAAATTATTACAATTTTACAACAGAAAAACTCATGTCTGAAAATCTTAAAATCACAGCAGCCTTATTAAATTGTGATTCAGTAAATTTAATAGGGCTCTATTTAAGCACAGAGCATATTTTCTTACAGAAGTTTTTAGTTAGTGGAGACCTTGCTTTTGGATAGAAGATCACTAACTTAAAAACTTCTGTAAAAAAAATATGCTCTGTGCTTAAATATAGCCCTTTTAAATTTACCGAATCACAATTTAATAAGGCTGTAGATCTGTAGTATTTCTCCATACTTAGTGAGATTATGTGATAAGAGGATAGAGATGACGTGGATAGGATTATACATAGATAATCGGACATTAGCTATTAGATAGTATATTGTCCTATATTGCTGTTCTTTACAAATCACCCAAGATTTTGCTTGTTCTCCCCATATCCTTCACAATGTTTACTGATCAGTTCCTCTGTATCTACCCCTGCTTCTGTCATGCCTTGCTTCTATCCCTATAACTCAGAAAATAGTTTTCAGAAATCATTAAGTGGTTTGTATACAGAAGTAACGCACATTTAAACTTACATTTAAACACAGAGTTGGTAAATTACATTATTACTAAGTATTAGCACCATCCATAATTGTTTTTATGATGCTGCACCCTCCTTCCAATGTTTGTCTTCCCAGGTGTGATTGTGTGCATGTATGTGTATCGCAATGTGAGGATGTGCAGACTGTGAGAGTATCAAACATTTTCTAGGTTACGACTTTATCTGAATCCGAGAAAATGACACTGACTCCCAGGTTTTTGGCATTTTATGTTCACCTTAAGTTCAGTTGCAATTGAAACCAGGTACATACAAGTGACTGACCTAGTTGTCAAGGGAAGTGAACTAGAATCCACTGTATCGGACTTGTAGTCTTGGCTTGTAAATCTTAGTAATACCCTTTCCATGGATATCTATGCACAATGAGATGCAGATACTTTTTTTTCTTAATCAATAAAGGAACAGCTGTGATCATGTGTTTTTCCAATATAGTCGATGAATAACTCAGCATGATTATGTGCAAAATACTTTCTCTGCTGTTTTGAGTTACTTGCTCAGGTCAGTGTGTCCTTGTAAACTAATGAGTTTCACTTAATCATACTGAAAGCATATGTGACTGCCGAATTCCCATTGTACAGACTGTCATTTCACGTGAGTTCAAAGTTCCTCCCCACCTGATGAAGCCAAAATCTCATATAAAAGATAATATATTAGAGGATGTGGTGTTTTATTACATTCTTTAAAACAGAACATTTAAAAAATACAACCACTGTTATTGCAGAAATTAAGTACAAATACATTACAAACAAATATAATTACAATTGTTTATTATATACAAATATTGGAAGTGTTAGGTTATTGAGCTTGAAATTTGGATAAGCATAAATTATATGAAAAGTCATTAGGATAGTGAAGAAGCTCCATCTTGAGTGATTATCTCTCATGGGGGGCCCAAGTAAAATTCCCAGTTTGCAATAGATACAGATTTATTAGAATAATGATATCACTTTACATACATACTTTGCATAATTCATAATTAAACTAGCAGAGGTTTGGCCATACCTTTTCATCATCCATCTTGTAAGATAACATATAAATAAATAAGCCAGGCCATACACTTTCAGAACACACTCATACATAATTTCCTGATTATTCTCATTGTTGGCTTTCATTGCCGTCAGTAAAGCAAATGGAACGCTATCGAACAATAGTAATTATCCTTCCTGTTGGTTTATGATGTTGTTAGCTATGTTTTATTGACAATATGAACAATAGTTTATTTTGCTGTGAAGTGTAGTTTAAAATTCAAACAACTGTTTGACTTTTGTTTTATGGGTTTGAAAAGTTTTATTTTATATAATATTTGTTTTGCTATAAAAATCTGCTAAACTTGCTGCTTGTATTAATATTTTATTCAAGAATAAAACTATATAGATACCGGATCAGTAAAATGAATTTTGAGAATTATTGTATTAAAGTAAACTTGCATTGCTAAATCTGTTATTTATGTATTTTATAAACTTAACTCATACTGTACACATGTTTCCTTATATATGCTGACTTAACGGTATAGCTATTACCTATTAATATCATAAGTGATGCTTTCAATTTCTGTTCTACCAACTTTAGGAAACTTATATTAAAACATATTGCTAGGTATGAATTCTAGTTTTTCAAAAGAGCATACTTTAATGATATAATTCCTTAAAAATATACGTTATTCATAAGATTATATTGCACTACCTTTTCTTAGTGTTAAAATAACCTCTAATGGTTACCCAGAAATCATAGTGTGTGAGGTTAAATGTCACTGCATATCATTTTTAAACATAGAAAAAACATAGAAAAAAGTAAAATATTGTGCTTTGCATATTTAAATTTTCCCATGTCCCCACATATAAAATGTTGTCTGTTCTAAAATCAAAATTTGCTGGTTAAAAAATCACTCATACATTCATAGGGAGAGCAAAATGCTACCAACAAATGCCTATCCAACATAAGCTTCATCAAAATGCTCCCGACATCATGGGAAAATCTGGGGGGGATACTGCATATAGTATAAAAATTCTTTACCCACATTGAAAAATCTGGGGGAATTTGTCCTCCTTGTCTCCCCCAGATCCTACACCCATGCCCTACATGTTTATCCAACATGGCACCATCAAGCTGAATCCAAGTTGCTCCTAGCCCTTGATGGTTTCATAAGGGATGCAGACAAGCAGCTCTACTGAAGTTTTAGAAGTTCATGTTTAATACTGAAAATGCTTTTCTAAATCAAACAGGATATTTTTAGGGCATTAAAGTGGCCTTTAAGGCAACATGTTAGTGCACACAAGACAATATGGGACCATATGAAATATGCAGTCTATATGTTTTTATTTTTTATTGTGAAAGCTTCTACTCCAACATGCAAGCTCTACAGACACACACACCAGCAATAAAGCATACATGCATACAATGGTTAATGAATTAAAGGCAGTATGTATTCTGTTTTACATTATAAAAATTGTTTGCTTATTATCAAGTACTTCAAAACAACATTGTGAAATATGGACTGGAAGTCATTTAGATATAGTGTTTTCTTTTTTTACTAATTTCATGTTCGTTTCTGTTTCTCTTCGGTAAAATGTTCATAAACCTTAAATATAAAAATATAAAAGTACATTCGCTGCGAGTTTCAATCCTGCAGGGTGCTTTGGGGAAAGCACCATTGACACTGGATTTGAGGCTCAAAGACAGGGCCCTCCTTGCTTTGCTATCTTTTGATTTGTATTTACCTTTGCCTGGAACTTATCTTATGTACAGCGCTACGAAATATGTCGGTGATTTATAAATAAACGATAATTATAATTGGCTAGAAATCATTAATCCTAATTAAAAATGTATACAATGAAATTCAGGAGTCTCAAGAACAATTATATATTTTCCTTTTATAACAAAAAATAATTACCAAAACAGCACACTATAACATAAAACTATTTATAGTGTCATGTATTTAGGTTAACTTTTGCTAAATGCGACGGTCAGTAAAATTGATAATAGGGAAAGGTCTGGTCATCATCTTCTGCAGGCACTTTATCAAAATATAGTTTTTCATTTACATCACAAAATCTTTATTCTTCACCACATGCATCACATAGATTTGTAAAGGCTTTTAAGAATATGTTCTTGTTTTAGATATTTTATTATCTCCAGCATCATTGGTTAAATCAGCCCCGTAACGTAGCCTGCAGCGGCTATGTGTTGAGCAACGTTGAACTTCGAGGCAGTAAATCCTTTGATCCGTCAAGCTCGTAACCGCTACGTTTTCAATGTAGCTGTTAAATTGAAACGTAGTCCCCCAACGAGCAAGCCCGTAACACGCAAATGGAGCCCAACATTCTCAAGCCCACAAATCGGCTCCGAAAAATAGTTAATTTCATGCATCTTTATTGTGTTATATCATTGCCAGCAATCAATGTGTTAATACATATACTGTAACTCGCATGTGATAGAATAGCATATTTGCAGCTTTATTAGTATTGCATCATGACTTGAATGTGTGTTCGCTTGTAGCTCGTGATTGAACCCCGTAAGAATTCAAAATCCATCCTCTATTTTCTTGTGACGCAATGAAGACGATCTCTGTTGTCATTGGCTCCATCTAAATCGGTAACTACGCGCTTGCTTAATTGTTTGCGTTCTAGGCCGCTACTCCGACGGCCGAGAACTGGATTACGATTTAGCGTCTCTAGCGCGTAACTCGCAGCACTTCTAATTTAATAGCGACGTAAAACGTCCAAATTTCAAGCACGCAGCCCTTACGAGCTACACATTGGACTTAAGAGGCTCCAATTTAATTAGGCTGTAAATTGGCACAGCAAAGACCCATGTTAATGCAGAAGTGAAAAGCTCACATAAAAATAAATATGATCATAATTGGTTCCTATTAAAAAGAGTTCAAGTATTGGATAATTGAGCTTGAAATTTGTTTATTTTCAGCATAAATTATGACTATGTCTCAGATGTGAAACTGTTGTGGGGGCAAAGGGGGCTATTAAACTGTTAGAAGAGGGATAGAAAATTAGCTTTATTTGTTTACTTTATATTGACTCCTCATGGGCACCCCCAAAACATATATAGGGAGAAATTAAGAGGGGAGCCCAAAATATGTTTTGCATCAAGACTATCCATTCACTAGTTCTACCACTGTAGGGCCATTTTACTTACGCTCACAAGGGTGGATGCTAAAAATGAATAGCATGTCCAGTTGGTACACATAACATTATAGGTAATACTTTTAAAATTAAAAGTTTTTGTCTGTTAATATTTATCCAACTGGACATGATTTTCTTGTTTAATCACCCCTCTGCAAGAGTAACTTAATGGGCCTAGAAAAATAGACCTTCAGAGGGGACTCACATTAAAAAAATATATGCTTAACAATATCCAACTTTCAAGATTAATTATCAAACATTCCCACTCATTTTATTTAGGCAATCACAATTATATTTATTTTTATGTTGTTTTCTTCATTTATTCAATTGTTGAAATTTTGGTGTGTCACTTTAATTCTTTTTTTATTGCAACACAGTGAATTAAATCTCATAATTTCTTCTTAATTATAATCTAAAGAACAGATTTGTGATATATGCAAGAAAGTAGTACAGACAGGAATCTGAATTTATAATTTGTAACTGCGCCTTTGATGTTTTATTACTAAGTAATCCAAGGGCATTCCCAAAACTGGATCACCCATTTGGCAAAGACAGTAGGCCTCTTGCCAAGCTTCAATTCAAAATCTTTGTGATGATTATCTTTTTTGCAAATGGGTGTGTGTGTTACCTGACTAATCTTATTTTGATTCTTTAATTTATTGACCCAAAAAAAACAGCAAAACAGATGACTTGGGGCTCAATTGCATGGATCACAGAAGAACTTACATAAGGCTGACTTGACCCTAGGTGAGTTTTTACGAGCAAATTTGTGTAGCTATTATGTGGCTCCCACAAAAGAACTCCCATAAAAGTTACTCACACCATACCTCTCTAGCTCTAATTTTCGCAACCTGCATTACACATATCCATAGAAGATCCAAGTCTGATACTTAGTAGAAGTCTGCAAGTGTTTAATCTTTTCAATTTCGCAATGTGCTGTGGGAAAAGCACTATGGATTCTAAGCTCAAGGCAGGGCCCTCCATCTTTGTAATGTGTTAATATTGTTTTGTCTTGATCACAACTTATATATAGAGCTACAGAATATGTTGGCAAGTTACAAATAAAAACGATAATAATAATAATAGCAATGCTACCCACTACCTAACACGAACACACTAGACTAGACCTAACATCCCACCATCCCTATCAATCCATAAATACATAAATAAGGACTAGGAATGACATTTGCCTCATCTGAGGAGCTTGTTCATTTAGTATTGTCTTTTGGCTGCACCCTCGCCTTATGTACATTATTTCTAGGCTTCTTTTTGGCTGAAATATGTGTAAATCATATTTCAGTCAATCAGAATCAAGCAGGGTCCATTGGGATCCATAAGGACAGCTATGGTGGGGGTTAGGGTGCCATGGGAGTACATAAGGACCCCTGTGGTGTTAGGTTACTATGGCTGATTTAGAGTTGATTAAAGTGGTTAATGGATTCCCACTCCAAAGCACAGGAAAAGAGGCACCGACAACCCCCAGGTGTTGAGGGGGTGCTGGGGGACAAATGGGTACATTTGATATATGAGGATGTAGTGGACAAAGGCAGAAGTGTCAATAAACTCACCACATTCATTTTTATTTATCTTTAACCCCTATCCTGTAACATTTATGATAAAGAAGGGCATTGCTTTTTAATGAGGGCATTTACGTATCACATAATAGTTCTCAGTAGGAGTTTACCTGGTGCTACAGGTGACTGAGTTTACTTGTAGGGTTTAGTCTCACTGTGAGTGCTTGCAGGGCTTTCTCAGAACATGTAGCATTAGGTGAGATTTCATACGGGAGCCGTGTAATTGAGCCCTTATTTCTCTCTTGTAGTCACATTACTCAATTTATACGGAAGGTTCAAACCCGTATGGCATTGAACTGTGAGGCACTGAGTTCTCTAAATTATCTTGTGAAACCTGTTTCACACACTTAGAGCATATCTCAAAGAAACAAAGCAGGATGTACATAAACAAAGAACTATACCGACAGTTTAAAGAAAATTAAAAAATGACCTCCCCCAAGCTCATAAGACTATTTGTGCATTTTTGTGAATGTAGAATTGAGCAGTCCCAAACTGTCACCCCATGAATCTAGGATGAAATCACATGTATTTGTGTTCCAAGCCATATGTTCACTACTAGTCAATTGAACTTTTAAATGTTTAGTAAAATGATGATTGCAGCACCCCTTCCTCTGAAATACTATTTTCTACTGTAAAGCAAAGTAAGCAAGTGGGTCCATTTATTCTCCAACACAATACAGTTTTTTTTTATTTTGAAAGGGGCAACATCAGCAGGATCTGTGTAGCAGACTTCTGCCTTGATCACTGCCACCCTACAATTGTCAGCCTCCTGTGTCACAGCCCAACCTTACCTTCTAGATTGTAAGCTTTTCGGAGTAGGGACCTCAACTGCACCAAATTATCTGCTGCCTGACTGTATTGTATTTCTAGAATTTATTTATATCTTTGTACTTTGCTTATTGTACCCTCTCTATGTTATTCTACTTTTGTAAATATCACTATAGAAAATGTTGGTTCTTTATAAATAAAGTGTAATAAAAATCAAAGAATCAATACAAATTATATAAAGGCTAAATATAAATTACTTATTGCACATATTAGCTATAGAAATTACCACACTATCAGCCCTATTAAATTAGCTAAATGTTGAAAACCGTAGCCAGTAACGTAGCCTGCAAGTCTTACTGCTATTAAATTAGGCCCGTAAAGCAACTAGTCAACGACTTGCGGGGTAAGGGCGAGCAAAGGCTACGGGATGTGGAAATTTGAACTGCACGCCCTCAAATTCTTTGATCTGTTAAGCCTGTAATTGTTACGTTCGAATCAAGCTCTTAAATTCACTGGCGTTCAAGCCCGTAACCCGCAAATGGAGCCAAGAAGAGGTCCCACTAGAGGGGTAAAGACCAATCCGTAGCACTTTAAATGCAAATATGCACACACTAATTTACTTATATTACAAGGGAAAGTGACTTTAGGTATTAAAATAAATAGCACAACAT
Source organism: Discoglossus pictus (assembly GCA_027410445.1). Classification (NCBI taxonomy): domain Eukaryota; kingdom Metazoa; phylum Chordata; class Amphibia; order Anura; family Alytidae; genus Discoglossus; species Discoglossus pictus. Next base: position 263,335,115 of record CM050167.1, on the reverse strand, counting down.
TCTGAAGGTCGCAAATCTGCAATATAAAATAATTTATTTAATGTTTAAATTGCGTGTTATATCGATCCCGGCAAACAATGTGTTAATACATATAATAGAACTCACATTAACTAGTATATCATATTTACGGCTTTATCAATATTGCATTATTTCTGGAATGTGGGTCCGATCGCAACACGTAATTGAAGCCCGTAAGACTTTGAAATCCAACCTCCATTTTTCAATGACGCAATGATGACTGTCTCGGTTTCCATTGGCTCCATCTACTCCCGTAATTACGGGTTTGACTAATTGATCATGTACACGGACGCACATCCAACGTTTAAAAAATGGTTTACGGGTTTGCATCTCAAGCCCATAACTTGCAGCATGTTCTAATTTAATAGCTATGTAACAGAGCCGAATTTCACGCCCGTAGCCCTTGCGGGCTTGCCGATGACGCTAATGGCTTCTAATTTAATAGGGCTGTAGGTCTCCTGTTTCTGATTTTCAGTAGTACAAGAATATGTTCAGAGCTGTATTTATCAGTGAAACAAAATAATTACATTGAATATAATTTGTGTTGTTGCATCTTGGACATCAGTCAACAAATTTTAGCATCTCTTGTTAAAATATTACACTTGTTGCTATTGCCCTTTTCAGTATTCAGTCTCCAAAAATAAGTAAATTTATCAAGACTGTTAAGCACTTTGCTGCAGGGTGCTATTTCCAAACCGACACAGCAGGCCCTTTGCTAAGCTTAGTGGATTTGTCCCAAAGAGGGTAGATGAACCTTGCTTTTGTAAGGCTTTCATTAGCATTGACAGGGCAATTTTACATACATTTTAATTAAGGGTTTGCGTTGGAATTTAGTATTTTATTACCAAGATCAGGAGACCATGAATCAGCCAATGTATTTGACTGTTATAAACCCTTATGGTTATATTGTGACATTTGTAACCAATAAGAACTGTACGTAAGTATGCACAAATTGAAGACTGCATGAGTGTATGAAACCTGATAATATATTGGTAGTTTATACAAACATAGGCCCCTATTCAATCGTCCAAATCGCAATTACATATGCCCGTAATGAGCCTATAAAAGTTACAGATATTTAATTGGCTACATTTTGCTACTCGCAATCGATTTGCAAGATACAGGCTCAGAATCACTGCGGTTGTCAAAAACATAACTCCGTCCTATCTCCTCCTTTTATGTTTCAAGCCTGTAGATGTTACCAGTGCTAAAGACGCAAAATCGATATTTAATTACAACAATTCAACAAGCTCGCAATTGCCTTCGATGGCAAAGGTATCAAAAAATTATACAAGATCGGACTCACAAGTGGGTTAAACACCTGTTCCTAACACTGCAAAAGCAAATAAACACACACACTACTGTACTTAAAAATACTGTGAAAGCAATGAAAGGCATTAGAATTAATTGCACAACAGTCTCAAGCTTGCAAATCTGCAATAAGAAAAAAAAAATACCTTTATTTCTATCCCGGGAATCAAGGAGTTAATACATATCATGGAACCCGCATGGACTAGAACAGTTGATTTATTGATTTTTATTGATATTACATTTCTGGATTGTGAGTCTGGTTGCAGATCGGACTTCTAAACACTAATTAATTGTAGTTTAAACTCCATGTTTACTGATGTCATGATGACGGTCTCATTTAAAGTGGCTCTGTCTAAATTGTAACTTAAGGTCTTGCTTAATTGATCATGATCATGCTCTGAAATGCTACGTACAGGTTCATGATTTCTGTTTGGTGTCTGTGAGCCTGTACTCGTGGCCTTGTGTCAATTAAATACATCTGTAACTGTGACAAATTTTTTACGCGCATACATACGGGCAGTGTGAAGATAATTACGGGCTTGGAATTAAATGGGGGCCATAATAGGTATTTACCGATTTCTGATAATAAGGGAGTGTCATTAGTTTTGTATAATTCTGTGTATTCTCTCATGATGTTGATACCTAGATTTTTAGTGAGTGTTTTAGACATATGTTGGTGGGGTTATGAACATCTAATATTTCTGATTTGTCCGGATTCATTTTGAAGCCTAAAAAGTAGAAGTTATTGTCAAGGTCGTCCATTAGGTAAGGAAGGGATTTTAAGGGATTCATTGGGGTTAGCATAATGTCATCTGCATAGTCTGATATGTTATATTAATTTAAAAATGGGTATGTTCTCACCATGTAATGATGTCAAAATACGGTTTAATAGGTTTATGGAAATTGTTTTGTCTACTAGGAATAAGTAAATTCTACAGTAAGTTTTGTATAAATTGGAATAAATATATGAATATTATTTTACACCTTTGAACATTCATCTTTGTTCAAATACATATATATATTTGCTACCATTTAATTAACTTTTAAAAGTATGATTACTTTTATTGTTAATAAACACCATTACTCACACATTTTTAATATATCACATAATGCTCCCTAGAGCTTTATGTGATAGAATTCAGACAACTCAATTACATAACTATGAATATGACATGAAAGGTGGTGTCCAGCACATCATTAGCTCTTGCAGCTGCACTAAGTGAACCTGATCCAACTATGGCAGATCTTTATTGTCAGTAATGTAATGTCTCCAGATTCATTTTGGAGTTTTTCAAACATATATTTTGGAAGTGTAATTCTAGCAAGCTAAGATGTAATGAGATGCAGTATGTACTGGAACCCCAAGACATAGATCTTAGGACTTATTTGTGTATTATAATTTATCTGAAAGAAAAAGAAGTTCTCTGATATGGACCAGTGTAAAAGCCTTGAGAGAGTTTGCAAACCCAAATGTCAAACTGCAAACTTTCAAACCAACAGGTGGAATTCACTTCATTTCACATCCTTAGTTATCTGCACCCATTGAATAGCATAGCATGCCTAATCATTCACTCTCGATTAGTCACCAAGTTTTTTGTAGGGCTGTAAGGAAGTTCACTAAGGCTCCCAAACAGTGTTATGCTAAATTGTGTGTGTGGCTGACTGATCCTCGATGATTCCGGGTACAAGTAATGAAAAGAAGTGTCTCTTTCAGGGCTCAAGGAACCAAATATCACTGGTACATCCGCAGGATTATAATGCAACTCTACTGGTCTTGAGGTTCCTTGGCTCAAAGTGAAAGGCTGGCAAGTAGGGTTTAAAATAGAGCTGAAAGTATAGCAGTTACTTCCCATTGTAGGGGCTTAATGAATGAACACAGAAATAAATATTTCTCAGAAATCTGTGAATCTGGTGTGGTTTACAGTTTTTTCCTTATCTTCTGTAGTGTGAGCAAAGTCTATTAAGGACATGTGTAATTGAAGTTCCTTTTAAATATGTGCAATAAAAAGGAGAAATATAAATGTTGAAATGTGGCCCTAAGGATGCTTTTTAGTTATTTAGTATTTAAATACTAAGGGCCTTATTCAATTGCGATTTGGCCAATTGAATTGGGGTCTATGTAAGCACACAGCATATTTTTTAACAGAAGTTTTTAGTTAGTGAACTTCTATCCAAAAGCAAGGTCTTCACTAACTAAAAACTTCTGTAAAAAAAAAAATGCTATGTGCTTATACAGAGCCCTATTCAATTGGCCGAATCGCAATTGAATGAGGCCCTATAAAAGGAACTACTCTCCCTAATAACAGCTTCTATTCTCCTTTAATAGGAAGTAGAAGTAAGGTTCCACAAGGGGAATAAGGGAAAGCTCTTTGGAAACTATGAAATTAAATATTTATTCAAAGATAATCAAATGTCGATTCCAAAACCTGTTAAGATAGCGTAAATAATTTAAAAAGAGTCTTGTTGGAGCTCTTGGTTCCTGTTAAGGTAAGGCCCAGTCACTGAGATTAAATATGTTTGTGTGTTTTTTTTGTCTGGGACAATTGTGAAGTTCTTATTACATCTCCTTAGGAAGGGACATAAAACCCCCAGGAGGATAGCAAAAAACCCACAATAAAAAAAAGAGTTAAAAAATCTCAACTTTTATGAAAAGAGTAGAGGTGAGCACAAATAAATAAGATATGGTGGAATATACTGCAATAGTACATTTCTCAATCATGAGTGGCAGCTCGCTCTGTTACCAAAATATTTAATAATTAATCTCATACATCAGATTTAGATTTAACAACTGTGGACATTATTAAGGATTGTATGGCAGAATTTAAAATATTGTTAAAAGAGGAACTTTCTGTATCAAGTAACTGTGCTAAATTTGATTTAGGCCCTTCGGATCTAGAGTCAACCAATTGGAAAGTGAATGTGAAAATTAGATTTTGTGAGGTTACGAGAGACTCATTGTATAAACAATAAGTAACCTAGACTGGTTAAATCTCTTTTTAAATCTTGATTTGCTCCTCATTCAATAAAAAAAAGAGGGGTTTAGCCATGGGTATAGCAGCCAAAGAAAATATGTGTGTGTGTGGGGGGGGCACATATAATATGAAAATAGCACACAACTGCTTCTCTACACACACATTGAAAAATCTGGGGGAGGGGGGATTTGTCGTTGTCCACCGCAGTTCCTACACCAATGGGAGTAGCTTTCTTAATTGGCATGGAAGATACATATGAACCAATATTTAAAGAAATGAATGCAAATGGGAGATAAATTGTTCAATACATTGAACCAATATTTATAGAAATTAATGCAAATGGGAGATATACTTTTGATAAACATGTTCCTAATAAACATCGATTGCGATTCCAGCCTAGACCAATAAATACTTTTATGAAACTAGTACAAGCAGTTAATAGTTACGGAATATTAATATGGTTATCGACAATGATATAAATAGGAAGTATGAGAACATACCTAAAAATAAAGGAGACTATATTTTAATAGCAAAAAAACGTTGTTGATACAATGAATTAGTATGATAAGACTTTTAGACATAGGTCAAATAATACTCTTCCCAGACTTGATTATATTCAGGAGGTAGGAGTTCTAATTGGAAATGATTTCTTGACCTACACTCAATTGTTTTCATGTTTAGTGTCACAAGGGATTGATGTTACAAATATTAGAAAATTGTTTGAGCTTGAATGTGAACCTGAATAAATATTAGTCTCTCCACCCTAAGTAGACTTTTCATGAGCAGTGAGAAGAGGGAGAATACTAAAAAATGGTGGAATTTGCTAGACGTTAAACCTACATAGAAAGAATCAAGTAAATAATCCTGATAGTGAAGACTAATTTACACTGCTGATCATAAATTTATACACACTTAAAACTGCTCTCAAAATTGGCACATATTCTATTAGCTACTCGCAATCCCCGCCCACAATCACTACGGGGCAGCCAAACCTGAAAAACCAGCCTTAGAACTCCATTGGTTTTAACACAGCTCGAACATTACAAGCTCTAAATAATTAAAGTTACACAAAATCGATATTCTATAAGACCTGTAGCTCTAGCTGGTCAAACAAAGTCTAACCAGCAACTGAAAAAAGTATCACGTTTCTGTCAAAAATATTATGCGTATTAAATAGGACTCGCAAGGGCTTTTTCAAACACTTATTATAGCTGTAACAGCAATTAAACACACAATACTGGGAAGGCATAGAAAGATATTAGAAAGGAATTGCACAACAATTTCAAACTTCACAAATATGCCATTAAAAATATTATTTTGAACTGTTATTTCTGAGTAATATTGATTGCGAGACTCAAGGGGTTAATATCATGAAACTCACATGAACTAGAACAGATGCTCTAATGCATTTTATAAAGTGCTAGATTGACGATTGTGAGCCTGAGCAAATATTACTTATTGGCTCTCATTAATTCTTAGCCTCTGATTGCAGATTATATGTTAGCTCCATGTTTTACTGACATCATTTCCTGTGTCTAGGAAGTAAATTGCGAGCTTGAGTCAATAGAATACATCTAGACATTTATATAAATGTGCATTATTCAATGACATTGTAAAACTGTATGCTGTTTTTCATAGTCTATGCCCAACAAACAAACATACAAGCTTTACTTGTCAACGTACTGCAGTGGTCCTTGAATATGAATATCTGCAGAAGCATAAATGCACACACAAACATGCAATAGAGTGCTTTTTACCAGAACGCCAAATTGTAAGGCTTGCATGACAACGAAAAAATAAACATATTCTACTAAATATATTCCAGTAACTGGAAATAAATACACCAATGAAATGCATGTATAAAGTTCCACAAAATCTATATTCGGTTTGTTCACTGTTCTAGTTCGGTTAGAGCAGTTGAAGCATGAATAAAACAAAAGTATAGTTGTTTAAGTAGGGTGAATTGCATAAACTAATTTATTTTGCAAGATAAAAGCAATTTTTTTCACATTAAAAAGCAAACACTCCCCTAGATTCACTGAGCTGCACAGAGACTGCAAAAGCTGTAAAATATTTCCAATCAGGGATAAATATCACCACTGCAATTCATTGCCCCCTCCTCCCCATTGCCATTATGATACTTCAGTACATCGACCAAATGATATCATATTCTGCATTTTACACTAAAAAGGATAAATAGCTTCATAAATATTTTTTTCTGATTTCTCTCTGAAACAATTATTATAATTTAATACTAAATATAAATAATTTTTCAGCTTTTAAAAAGTGCATACATGTGGTATAAATTGCTGGTTATTTGTATTGCTTCTTTAAGATTTGGCCATACATTATGTAATGCATATTACTTTTTCTTTTCATTTCTATATATATTTGGTCTGTTCGGGGGGCTGATACACGTCAAGGCCATGGAATATTTAATTGAAGCACTGTATTTATGTCTGACACACCAGGCATTAAGGTCTAAGGAATGCAACTCATATACTGTAGGTATTTTTTCATGAAGTCGCTGTCTGTTTCCTTTACAGGATCTGTCTGACCTAACCCCATGAGCTTAACTCTGCCAGATTACAGTAGCACCGAGAATGTGCAGATAATTGCATCCATTCTGAGATGTAAAATAAGCTGAAAAATGTCATTATTTCTAAAAATCATCAGAAAACTGGTGTCAGTTATGAGGAGGAGAAATGTATACTCTGATTATCTCCTAGACAAGATGCCAGGGTGATACAGTGAAAAACGAGTACTTTAAATAGCTAATAATATCCATACTTACAAGAAGTTGCTTTAAATAACTATATTTGATATTGGACAACATATTTTTAAAAGTTAAATATACAGCTTTTAACTGTACTACTACTATATACTATCAGACTGTAGTGGTAGCCACTTCAGTTTACATGTTTATACTGATGGCTCAAGAAAGTAGTTGCCTCAATTTGTGTGGCAATCAGTGCCAGTGTCTACAATAAGAGGCTTATTCTATTAGCTACTTGCAAATGTCTTGAACTCATAAATTTGGCTTTGGGTGTTTTTTTTAATAAATGTTTATATGGATTCTATTGACTTAAGAAATCATTAGTACCAATAAGTAATATTTGCCGAATATGTCAAAATATTAAGAGTGATTTTAAGTGCGTATAAATGTATGAATTGGGCAATAGAATAGGGCCCTAAGTCTATAAGTCCTCACCTTCTGTAAAAGCAGTCCAAACAGGCAGATTAATGAAGGCCATAACTGGCCCAGTAAAGAATAATTACATATAACGGCTAATAATTTAAACGCTGGATTTATTTATTTTTTTAAACTATGGTCCATTATCAAGTGAAACTCTAAAACTTGCCATAAATACAGGATTTTTGTGGTCCTTTAATAATACAGTGATATTAACAGCTGATCGTTATTCATGTAGGTATATTTGCATATTGTTCTCTCAGCAAATTCTTACTGTCACTATAACCTTTTCTCCACCCTAATATCACGTCCCAGAATTACATTTCTGTCCGGCTTCCAAGTACTTGCTCAATAAAGTATTCAGTCTTTCTAGAGATCAGCAACACTCACATAACACTCACAGGAAGAGCAGCATTGAAGTATATTCACTGAAGCAAGTGCATATCCGCTACCGAGATGAGACGTGCCTAGTTCCTTGGAGTTTTTAGATAGGAGAGCGGATACAGATAAACTTTATTACTTGTACAAATTAATGCAAAGTTACAGTAGAAACTGCTGAGACCATATCTACATCCAAGGTTGCCATTCATCCCAGATAATTAAGCAAATTATTGAAAAGACAATGCCTTCTCATAACAGCTTAAATTATTAAACTAGAGTTTGTCCATGGTCTTCAAAAAAGCATTCTGTACATTTGGAATTTCAGGGTGTAAGTGTAACAGAAACAACATGATCAAATACAATAACATGATATAGCATTGCTCTAGGTGCTCATAGGTTAGCTTATGACACTAGTGACTAGAAACCATTGAAAGGAGGGCGGCTAAAATGGCACATGGGCTAAAATGGAAATTTAATAAGGAAATACTTCAGGCCCTGAATATGTATTACTTAGAACAGCGACAGACAACCTATTCCACATAAACTGGTAATCAAGTCATAGTGAATGAAGATACTTATTTGGGAGGGCAAGAGAGAGTGATTTGCTAGTTGTGTGGAGAGAAAATGGACTCTATATTGTTGAAAAGGGACAATGCTCCCACTTGATAGAACAGGTTACATGGGTAGTGTCCTATGGCTGCATGAGCCCCCCCCCCCCCCCCCCCCCCCCCAACTGCTTGTTGCCCATTGTTGGCTTTGAGAAAAGAAGGAATCAGAGTGATATGGTAGAAACCTTAAAAAATATCAAAGGATTTAATAATGTTAGGGAGTATCTTTAAGAAAAAGAAGAATGCAAGAAGGGTAGTAGATACAGTGGATATAAAAAGTCTACACACCCCTGTTAAAATCAGTCAGTCAGGTTTCTGTGCTGTAAAAAAAAATGAGACAAAGATAAATAATTTCAGAACTTTTTCCACCTTTAATGTGACCTATAAACTGTACAACTCTATTGAAAAACAAACTGAAATCTTTTAGGTGGAGAGAGGAAAAATAAAAATGAAAAATAATGTGGTTGTATAAGTCTGCACACCCTCTTATAACTGGGGATGTGGCTGTGTTCAGAATTAAGCAATCACATTCCAAATCGTGTTAAATAGGAGTCAGCATAAACCTGCCATCATTTAAGGTGCCTCTGATTAACCCCAAATAAACTTCAGCTGCTCTAGTTGGTCTTTCCTGAAATTTTCTTAGTCGCATCCCACAGTAAAAGCCATGGTCCACAGAGAGCTTCCAAAGCATCAGAGGGATCTCATTGTTAAAAGGTATCAGTCAGGAGAAGGGTACAAAAGAATTGCCAAGGCATTAGATATACCATGGAACACAGTGAAGACAGTCATCATCAAGTGGAGAAAATATGGCACAACAGTGACATTACCAAGAACTGGAGCTCCCTCCAAAATTGATGAAAGATGAGAAGAAAACTGGTCTGGGAGGCTACCAAGAGGCCTACAGCAACATTAAAGGAGCTGCAGGAATATCTGGCAAGTACTGGCTGTGTGGTACATGTGACAACAATCTCCGGTATTCTTCATATGTCTGGGCTATGGGGTAGAATGGCAAGACAAAAGCATTTTCTTATGAAGAAAAACATCCAAGCCAGGCTACATTTTGCAAAAACACATCTGAAGTCTCCCAAAAGCATGTGGGAAAAGGTGTTATGGTCTGATGACCAAGGTTGAACTTTTTGGCCATAATTCCAAAAGATATATTTGGCCCCAAATTAACACTGCACATCACCAAAAGAACACCATACCCACAGTGAAGCATGGTGGTGGAAGCATCATGCGTTGGGGCTGTTTTTCTTTAGCTGGAACTGGGGCCTTAGTTAAGATAGAGGGAATTATGAACAGTTCCAAATACCAGTCAATATTGGCACAAAACCTTCAATCTTCTGCTAGAAAGCTGAACATGAAGAGGAACTTCATCTTTTAGCATGACAACGACCCAAAGCATACATCCAAATCAACAAAGGAATGGCTTCACCAGAAGAAGATTAAAGTTTTGGAATGGACCAGCCAGAGCCCAGACCTGAATCCGATTGAAAATCTGTGGGTTGATCTGAAGAGGGCTGTGCACAGGAGATGCCCTCGCAATCTGACAGATTTGGAGTGTTTTTGCAAAGAAGAGTGGGCAAATCTTGCCAAGTCAAAATGTGCCATGCTGATAGACTCATACCCAAAAAGACTGAGTGCTGTGATAAAATCAAAAGGTGCTTCAACAAAGTATTAGTTTAAGGGTGTGCATACTTATGCAACCATATTATTTTATTTTATATTTTTTCTTCCCTCTACCTAAAAGATTTCAGTTTGTTTTTCAATTGAGTTGTACAGTTTATAGGTCACATTAAAGGTGGAAAAAGTTCTGAAATGATTTATCTTTGTCTCATTTTTTTTACAGCACAGAAACCTGACATTTTAACAGCGGTGTGTAGACTTTTTCTATCCACTGTAAACAGATTTCCTGTGGATTGTTTGCAGAAAAAACTGTTAAGAAATACAAGCATGCCTGGGATAAACAAAAGAGTGTCCTGAGAATTGAGTTCCCTGGTTATCCAGTGGTTAGGATTCAGTGCTTTCACTGCTGTGAAATGGGTTTGTTTCCCGTCAGGGAATTAAGAGGTCACACCACCCCAAAGCCATGCAGGGTTGGGCCTAGTCAGTACTTGGATGGGAGACCACCTAGGAATACCATGAGATGTATGCTGTGGCCCACTGGAGAAGGAACTGACAACCCACTCCAGTAATTCTGCCATGAATACCAAGCGAATCAGCGTGGTGGTATGGTCCATGATGTCACAGAGAATCGGACACGACTGTTTGACACAAGCACATCCTGAGAATTAATTAAGACAACAATTTACACAGACAGACTAGAAAGATTAGCAGCCTTATTAAATTATGATTCGGCCAATTGAATAAGGCTCTATTTAATCACATAGCATTTTTTTTACAGATTTTTTTAGTTAGTAAAGACCTTGCTTTTGGATAGAAGTACACTAACTAAAAAAATAGGCTCTGTGATTATATAGAGCCCTATTCAATTGGCCGAATCACAATTTAATAAGGCTGTAGATGTTTTTTTGGTTCCAAGCTGCCATCAAATCTATGTTTCTATGTTTTTCTCTCTCTCAGTTGTATACAGTAAATGGCTGGCTGGATGGAGAGATAGTGAGATAGAGAAGATAGGATAGGTGAATGAGAGGTGAAGCGAGGAGATATTAGTCTTATTTAGATAAAACTAATAAATGCCTTTGTTGTTATGCAGAAAAATATAAATAAGCAATAGTTTCTTGTGGAGTCATTTTTTGTAGAGTAATGGAGTTATTTAATGGTTGTCATTGCGAATTGCCCTAACAAATGGTGCTTTTAGTTATTGCAGCAAAGTAAATATTTTTCCCATGGTTACTACAGACGAGTACACGTATTGATATCCTGTTTGTGTTAGTCATAAGCTAAACAGTCCATAGCTAAATTTATATTGGTTCAATAAGTGGCTTCAAAGCATGAGAGCAAGGCTTGGGCAATTTAAATAAATCAAATTATTTTTAATGAAATGTAGAAAGCACACACGCAATCATTAGTTTGCACGAATTCCACCAAGACTAAAATGATATGTTTTCGGTTTACAGGTACCGGTAGAAATATAAAAACAAACACACAAAACAAATATGCTTTGCTTTCCAAGCCAAGTATGTAATAAGAAATTAAATGTAGTAATAAATTGTGCTTGTTTTTATGTTTTAAACCCCATGGCAATGCTGTAATTTAAAGTAATGAACAGAAATGTTGTAACACTGATTAAATATAAAAAATATATTGAAAAAGATGTACAATAAAAACTAATATAAAAAACATTAGACGCAGCCAACATGCAGGTATTTGAATTAAATATTTAGTAGCATTTAATATATGCTCACTTTAAAAAGAAAAGTGTTGGAAATGTTCAGGTATTGAATCTTAAAGAAAAACGAACAAAACTATATATGTCAGACATCTTTCATGGATAAAGTACTTTACCATTACGTATAATACAGTGGTACCTCGGCACTCATCTACCTCAATACTCATCGAATTTGGTATTCTGAAAAAGTACGAGTACCAAGGTCTGCTTGGTACTCACTGCGCTTGCTAAGACCTGTATTTTACATTGCTCCTTATGGGAACTTTGGTACTCATCACTCATCCCACTCGTCGTGCCTTCTGGAACCAATTAACGATGAGTACCGAGGTACCACTGTGTATAGAACATATATCTTGTTTCTGTCAGTGCGCAGTTTCAACCAGAAACAATAAGCCAGTCACTGATATATCTGGCTTTAAAGGACCACTGTGATATTTTTTCTATAAGATCTTTTAAATAACTAAACGTGATAATTGGAAAGATTTTGTTAAAATAAAATAAATAAACACTTTATCCAGTGAAACTTCTATAAGCACTTTTTCATCAATGCAGTTTCCATTTGCTTTTCTCACCTGATTATCAGCCTTATTAAACTGCAATTTGGCCAATCGAATAGGGCTCTATATAAGCACAGAGCATATTACTTTTACAGAAGTTTTTAGTTAGTAAAGACCTTGCTTTTGGATAGAAGTTCACTAACTAAAAACTTCTGTAAAAAAAATATGCTCTGTGATTGTGATTCGGCAAATTGAATAGGGCTCTATATAAACACAGAGCATGTTATTTACAGAAGTTTTTAGTTAGTGAACTTCTATCCAAAAGCAAGGTCTTCCCTAACTAAAAACTTCTGTAAAAAATATGCTCTGTGCTTTTATAGAGCCCTATTCAATTGGCCAAATTGCAAATTAATAAGGCTGTATGTCTGTGGCTATCTCATGATGGTGTCTTCATTTAAATTAATGATCTTTCTATTAGTACTGTTGGAAGTACTGGCAGTTGTAGATACCATATCCACAGTGCATTCCAAGTCTCCTCCCACCTCAGGAAGCTGATCAGTATAATTTTAAATTATAGGTTGTATTATTATTTTTTTCAAGTGTTCTTCAAAGCAGTATACCATTATGATACCATAAAAGCAAATTTAATGTAAAGCCTGTGTTTATTTGAAAATGACTAAAAACATTTTGCCCATTATCAAGTAAGGTTCTTCATAAGAGTCTATTATATAGACGGCACTCCAGTGGTCCTTTAATATGTCCATACCCATCCCTTTACTGTATAGTAGTTATACCACATCTTGTTTTACGGTATGTCAAGAAAAAGCAACAATTTGTTTTCGGAACTTAGGACACATTTTGAATTGTAAGCAGACGACCCAATTAGGAGTATGTAAATTGCAAGCATAGGGATTTTTGAATAGAACAGTTACATTTGGATGCCGTTTGCCAAACCATTCACCACCAAACAAATCATGCAGAGTGAAAACAGATTGGAAGTACAGCCATCCAATGTCTAGTAGCTACATATTCCAACATTGTGTTTGGAGAATACATACAGCACCATTGTTCATTAGCAAGTTGCAAATATATGAGAAACATTACTGTCAGGCGAGGGGTGTGGGTGCTTTTGTAAAATATGTATGTAGATAGATAGATAGATAGATAGATAGATAGATAGATAGATAGATAGATAGATAGATAGATAGATAGATAAATAGATAGATAGATGTATTACTACAGTGCCATAGGCATTAGAGGCCCATTCTGGATCGCTAACTTGTCAGGATGAAGGGGCTTGTGTACGTCGATGAAGCTGTGAGCTATACCATGTAGGATCACAAAAGATGGACAGGTCATAGGAAAGAGGTCAGACACTGGAGAAGGAACTGGCAACCCACTCCAGTATCTTTGCCATGAAAACCTTATGGATTGGCACAACCATACACAAGATGTGTCGGGTGTGCTGTGGCCTATAGGGTCACCGAGAGTTGGACTTGACTTAATGACAAAACAACAATAAGCATTAGAACTTTTAAACAATGGCCAGAATTCACTAAGCATTGCAGGGGCTAGGGTGGCATTTTTTTGGAGGAGGTTGCTCTTACTGCCTCAGTGAAGCATTTCAAACTCCATGAGAATCCATTGTGGGAATGCATCGGTATACACTTGATAATGTAAAAATGTACTTCGTGAAAAGTTTGAGATAAAATAAATATCATCATGAAATAACAAAATTCTAATTTATTTTAAACAGAGATGGATAGACAGACAGACATTGTTGTTGTTGTTTAGTCGTTCAGTTGTGTCTGACTCTCCACGGCACTATGGACAGCAACACTCAAAGCACATCTTGTGAATGGCTGTGCTAAACTATAATATTTTCATGGTAAAGATACTGGAGTGGGCTGCCAGTTCCTTCTCCAGTGGACCACAATTTGTCTGACCTCTCTGCTATGACCTGCCCATCCAAGTATAGCTCACAGCTTCATTGAGGTACTCAAACCCCTTCACCACAACAAGGTAGCGATCCAGAAGGGGCAGACAGACGTACATAAACAAACATAGACTTGTCACCATTCACTCAGTGGCCTCATATGCTACAATAACAATTACAAGCAGCAATAGTTTAGCTTACACTAGTTCTGGGCTTCAGCAGTGTTTCTGCTCCTGATTCTGACACTTGTTGAAAGCAATGTGCTTAGACCTGTATGGCTGCACTAATTACATGAAATGACATTTAGGAGGGAGGCGCTTTATGTTTTCAGAAATGTGATCCTTGTTGGCAAATAACATCTTTTTTATTGATCTGTGACTGTAGCATGTCTTAGAGCAGGTATGACTTCTTATGTCATTACTCTAAGAGATGGTTATCTTACTAGGATAATATTACATTTAACGTGTGCATGACTGGGCGGCCAACTGCCAAGCTCAGTGTGCAAGGAGTCTCAAGTCTGTGGCTGTTAGACAATAATGAACATATCTGATGGATTCAATATTAAGATTGTCTTTTTGCACAAGCTGTCTGCGTTTGTATCCTATGTATGGAAGTTATAGAAGTGGATATTATGCTGCAGAATAAGGGAGAGTCACAAAGCGTGAGAGAATGTCTCACCGACAGGCAGTACAGGCTTAATGCCCCCGAGTCAATTTGTGCACAATGTAAATGTTATGGAATCTCTCTGCTCATTAACGTGAAAATCATATTTCCTTGGGAAAGTAAAACATGTGAGTTATGCATCCAATGCCTAAAATGGTAAAGATGTGATATCCATGAAAAAGTAATAATGAAGATATGCTCATTTTATATATATATATATATATATATATATATATATATATATATATATATATATATATATACATGTACATACATGGAGAGAGACACACACATATATATATATATATATATATATATATATATGTAAACATATATATATATATATATGTATATATATATATATATATATGAATAATCAGAGTATTACAGTATATAGTGATAGCTTTTTTTATTGGGGAAAACATATTGACAAAATTAGCTTTCCAAGTTAGAAGCAATTTATATATATATATATATATAT